>QLSS01000011.1:2388112-2453672 GCA_024372645.1 Trichomalopsis sarcophagae
GAGAGAGAGAGAGAGAGAGAGAGAGAGAGAGAGAGAGAGAGAGAGAGTTACAGCACAGCCCGATATAAGCCAAATTAAGCGCGCCAGGAAGAAAAATGTCCTCTTTCCTCCCTCGAAAAGCGCGTTCCTCCGCTTCTCCTCTTCTTCTTCCCTTAGGGGAAATCCGAAGGAGACAAATAACTCGACTCTATACCGCCGGGATAAATAACGGAGCCGGCTGCGATTTGTCCGGGATTATACGAGCGAGATATGCACTTCCGCGCATGTGAAAATAATCCGCAGAGCTATAACGAGGCCGAATTTTCCCTACATGCTAATGAAGTTTAATTGTTCGAGCGCATAGCGCATCGTATGTAGAAATAAACATAAACTAGTCCGAGCGAAGGGACGCGTATTGTGCGAGTAGGGGGCCGAAGTTAAACGAGATTTGGGAAATTTCATGGTAATCCAATTGTGGGAATGTAGGTAGTATATATATAACGACTCTGCGATTCAAAATTAAATCCGACAGATATGCGGGAATTCTCTCGCTCTCGATAATTATATGCATCGAATTGTCACACTTCTACCTCTATTTCCGGCTCTGTGTATATATAGCTATACCGCCCTCACTTTCGATATACATACATGTAACGTCTCTCTCGAGAACACACGTGTCCGTATCTTCGCATGAGCGCGACGGTACAGCAGTCCGGTCACGTTTTTCGCCGACACTCGGGGAAAATATGACATCGATGCCGACGATTCTCTTCTCCTTCTTCGCGGAAGCCTCGAGAGATACGTCCGCGCGCCTATCAGAGACAATCAGTGTGTGCGAGGAGAGAGCCGTGACGGCCACTTTGCCGCGTTCGATGCTGTTATAATCGGTCGAAACAAATTTTGTTTTTTCTCTGCCATGAAAACTCGGGTCAAACTCGGGCGAGTGTGCAGCTATTGTACGCCTGTACGGATGAGTAAACGCATCGATCGCCGCTGCATCATGTAAAAAAGGCACTGGCTATTGGATCCGACAGCCGCACGACGATTGTGTTCTTTGTGTGTTTACAGCTCGCGAGCTCTCTCTCTCTCTCTCTCTCTATCTCTCTCTCTCGCCTCCTTCACGGCTGTCGCGGGTTTTATTTTATCGTAATGGCCTCGTAAGCTTCGTCGATATTCTGTTTCTTCGAGGATAAACGAGGCGTGAAATTTACTGCCTCGTGTGCGCAATTACGAAAACAGTCGGTCTCTATCTCTCTCTCTCTCTCTCTCTCTCTCTAAAAGTGTGTAACGATCACGTCATAACCGCATATATACAGGCGTATGAGAAAGCAGTGCCAGCGAACAACGGCCCCATTAAAGTCGGCCAGCCGAGGAGGAGAACAAAGTAAATTACGGCGGACGAGAGAGAGAGAGAGAGAGCCAAAAGAACATCGGCATTGCGAACACGTCCTCGTGGATCCATCGATCGGTGATTGGCCCCCAGGAATTTCGAATTCTCGACGCTCGAGCGCGCGCGTGTGCCTATATATAGCTATATCTGTATACGCCAGGCGGAGAGAGAGAGAGAGAGAGAGAGAGCGACGAGAGGACTTAAAGGAAGGGTGGGAGTCAAGAGGGACGAAGTGTCTGCGGAGTCTCGAGTTGAGTCGAGTTCGCGCGACTTCGACTTGCGGTGCTTGATTTATTTACGCCCCCCGCGCTCGAGAAAGACACACACACACACACACACACGTATAGATGAGGAGACTCTCGCGCGTGTGGACGGTTGATCGACAGCTCCGGGGGAGACTTGATTACAGCTCGATGTTCGGGGGATTTATTCTGGGCTTCGTATATCGTATATACGTGCTCATACGACGTTCTGATAACTTACGCGTCTCGATAAGGACGAAGACGAAGGTATGCGCCGGACTGACCTGAAACAAAAAGAGAAGACACGCGCGCCATGTAGCAATGATTTTTTTTACAGTGATGTATGTATGAGCTGGTAGCCTTACATCCCAGCGAAGAAAAGGAGACAAGTGGATCTTGCCCGCGCGATCCTGTATATAACCCTCTTCGCTTTTTACGACAGTCGCGCGAAACAGCAGAAGCTTCTCTGCCGCTCGATTAAATCTCGACAAAGGCCCAATTCGCTCGAAAGGGGCCAAGCGATCTCGCGGTGCGTTAAAAGAGAAGCCGTAAATTTCGCAGGACCGTAGAGCGATATCGCAGGAGCTTGCGGACGTAACGAATCGTTTTATTTTTTTCGGAGATGCGTATACGCGTATATACTTTATATCGGAGTCAATGTTGTCGAAAAATTAATCGCGAAGCGTTCGTTCAGCATCGATTCGATGAGCAGCTCTCGAATCGACACGATCCAATCAATCCGATGGCTGCATCCCCGAAAGAGAAAAACAATCGATATAGGTGCGCGTTGTAACCCTATCCCTATCTCGTAAAGCCGAGAGAACAAAGAACATCAACGGGGAGAGATTGATCTTGTCTCGTCTTTCTCTCTCTCTCTCTGGATGCTGGTAACGTCGTACGTTGGGTTCTGAGGCGAAAAGCGTGAAAAATAAAAGCATCGGTATAAAAACACGCGACGACAACAACAACGGAGGCAGCCGTCTATCTTTTAAAAAAGCCGAGCGACGAGAGCTTAATTAAAGCTCTCGTCTCTCTTGCCGGCGGCGGGATCTAAATAAAACGAGAGCAAGTGGCAAAGCAGCGGCAGCCGCGTATAATCGATACCCAAACGCTAATCCAAACAACCCTTTCAGCCATTACACCTCCGACACACAGAGGCGGGCTACCGCCTTATAGCCGCACCACCGCCTCTCTCTCTCTCTCTCTCTCTCTCTCTCTCTCTCTCTCTCTCTCTCTCTCTCTACACATCGGCGAAACGATAAAAGCGAACGATCCCCAGCAACGGCGGCGGCAGTAGCTCGATAAGGTTCTTTAATAACACCTTTCTCTCTCTCTCTCTCTCTCTCACTCTCGCCGCTTTTGTGCGCGCGCGCGCGTGCGAGGGCGATGTATATAAAACGCGATTATTTCGCGCCTTTGTCGTCGACGATTCAAATGAGCGCGAAGCTTTACGAGACACCGTATATACAGTGGCTAGTCGAAGAAAATCGGATTTCCAGCTGATTTAAATTTCCCGCGCTCTTTGTTATTACCTCCTCTCGCGAGTACGTACACGACGTAGTAGTTTTCGAGCTGAGAGTCAAGGATATTACTGTACGTAATCTCTCTCTCTCTCTCTCTCTCTCTCTCTCTCTTCCTTTCTCGCAACAGCCGCACTATTAATATTCCAAAGAAATTTGATTCACTGCGTATAATCAGCTCTAAAGCGCCGCGGAATCAGTCATCCTCCTCCTCGCTTTAATTAAACGCTGCCTCAGCAGCAGAGAAGCCGAAGAAGAAAAAGAAGAAACGCAATCAAAATCTCCTCCGCACACGGCTCATTAATCACTCCCCGTCCCCATTGACGAAAAGCCCGCGTGTTTATACGTCGCGGCGCATTAATAACCCATTCAGCAAAGCGAATTTGTCAATCGAAAAGAAAAACTCTCTCTCGCAGGATAAATCTTTTCCTCTCATCTCCCCCCCCCGTCTATTCTCTGCGTATACGCGAGCGCATATAGAACAGTAGAGAGAGAGAGAGAGAGTCCAACCCGATCAACGGGGTCGATCGGTGAATAAGTCAGCCTCTGCTTATCCCGCGATTTGCCCGCAGAGAGCCAAGGGACGGCAGCTCGTTACGCCAAGCGCCCACATGATAATACCGCAAACGTACGTACACTGTACGTGTATCCTCCGCATTATAATAATACGGGGAAAAAAAGGGGAGTTTTGGCCCCGTTGCGTATCAAGACGTGCTACACGCGGAAGAGGGAGTGTAGAGGAAGGAACTTGCTCTTGGCAAGCTTTCAGCGCAGATAAGAAGGAGGATTTATCGCTGAATCGCTTGGCGAGTAGTCAGCTGCGTTGCAGCGCAGAAGATGGCTCGTTCTACTCGTGGAAAACGAACTTTTTTATCTTCGCCGACGACGTGCGTACGCGAGAGAGAGAGAGTTTTCGTTTCAGTGGCTCGTATATACGTATAGGCGAAATGGCGCCACCGCCGGCGCTTAATTATCGGGACGAGAGAGAGAGAGAGAGAGATGGACGCGGTGATTAGCCACCGGTAATGGTTATTGGGGGCTTTTCTTTTCGCCGGGGAATTCGACGCCTCTGTCTTTCCTTTCATCTTTTCTCCTTCTCTCTCTGTGTATGTGGATTATTGTTCCGCCGAAATGCCTACGTTATACACCCACACGACGAAAATAAGAACGTCGCCCAGCACACACGAGCTCGTTCGCTCGGAAAATCAATCCTCTCGTCTCTCACACGACGCGAAAAGAGTACATAAGCGTAGGCGCTACTGCTATTATCGCCGCGCATACATCGATCGATCGATGCGTCGGGGGAATTACGCGGACGCATTAGCGCCGCGACGCGTAATATATCGCCGCTGGCGGTTTATACGGCTAAGTAGGATGAGCCTCCGCACGTTGGCTTGTTAATGCCTCGCATGGCTGCTCCGCTGCTGACCTAGTCGCGATTAAAAGAGAGAGAGAGACGCAGTAGTTATTGTCGCTCTCCACAGTATACACACACCGATAAGAGACTTTTCGCCGGTGTACCGTATTCGCTCGAAACTATCCGCCGATTTGGCCCCGAACTATGCCAACTTCTTTCCAGACTGGAAATATAGCTCTCCGGGCAGATTCTTCGAAGCATCGACGGAGCGCAATAATCCCGAGTCTATTCTCGCGTTCTACGGACTTCTCTCTCTCTCTCTCTCTCTCTCTCTCTCTCACCGGCTAATTAATTAAGTTCGTCCTCCAACTCTTGAGAGCCGCTGCAGTATAGTTCCGAGGGAGGCAAGCGAATAAGTTTACACACGGCAAACACGACTCGCGAATTATGCACAGACGGCCGAGCGTGTGCTTCTCGATCGGGCGATTCATGCACGTTTCTCATACGGAACGATCCGCTCGATATTTTTTTCTCTGGCTTTTCGAGAGAGGGAAATGAAAAGCGCGAGAGCATAATTATACGCGTTCCGATAAATCCGCGGCGCAAGTGCGCGACAGGTACGCCGAAAGAGAACCAGGTCGTGGATACGACGGGGCATCGCGTTGTTATTATTCTTCCGCTTTTCTAATTAATTTTCGTTCGTAGAGATAATCGTAAGTGCCGAACTTTACTACTTACACACTCGTTATACCGCCGCCGAGAGGAGAATCACAGCGGAGACACACACAGCGGAAGGAACGAAGGCATTCGAGGCGAAGATAAGCCGCCACGACGTTGAAGAGAGCGAAAAATCTCTCGACGAGACACAGCCGCTTACGCGGAAATAAAAGCGCAGCGGGCCGAGGAAAAATACGCGAGCAAACATTTTGGCGAGTATTACACATAACGAGATATATCGAGTTGAAACGAATCGCGGAAAAAATCGCGTAGTAAAAAAACAAGGGGGTATACGGCAACGCATAAATCAAGAACAACGGGCAAAAAGAGAAGGTAACGAGAGGGAAACCTCCTCTGCTCGGCTTTTTAAGCCATTCGCCGATGCGACGTCGTTACCGCGCGTCTCGAGGTCGATTCGGACAATGGACCTCTGTCTTTCCTCTCACACTCTACACGTTTTTTTTTTTTCGAATTTCCCCGCGCGGTCATTAAAACACTCTGCATAATCGCGCGCGGGCGCGATGTTTTCCCGAATCTCGAAGGGAAAAACCCTCGATACGCGCGTGTTATTCCATCGCAGTGATGAAAACAAAAAAAAAATAAATAAGACGTAGGAAGTCAGGTAATTTGTTATAAATATTAATCAACCCCTCGGCGGCCGTCAGTGCGACCATAATATTCCAGTGTGCCCGGATATTTCCAATTCCTCGTTATTTCCCCACGTGTGCATGTGTGTGTATATATAGCACACGTCCCTTCAGTCAGAAAAAGTCAGGGCGGATGGCGCTTTGTTAACGGCAGGCGTGATGGAGCGTTATATGCGCGCGGGAGAGACTGTATAAGAAATTACACGCGGAGGAGGGTTGCGCGAAAGCTATTGTTGATTTTGATTATTTTGCGAGATGCGTATAGGGCAGATGATGTATAGGATTCGAAATTCCGCGCGGGAGTAAATTGAGATATCGGCGAAAACGTAAATCCGCGCTCGCTGATTGAATATTCATACATTCAGCAACTGCAACAAGTTGAATTCGGCTTCATCAAAAACCCGCGTGAATACTCTATAGACGCGGCGCGGCGTAATGATTTTCGGTTCATCATTACGACAGTAATGAGAGGAGGAAAACAAGGCGCCCCCGGGTATACAGATCGATTACGCGGACGATCGAGGCGGGAAATTACAAGCAGAAAACGAGAGGCGCATCGCGTGTGAGCATACATATATATATATATATATATATATATATATATATATATAGCGAAAAATATACACACGCTCTCCCGATAACGACGCGCGAGGTTAATAGTATGTGGGGCGTTAATCGGCTATCCTAATAATCGCGCGAATCGCGTAATTTGCGATAAACCTGCGGCGCTATTTCGGAGACGATTATTTTCCGATGGATATCGCGCGCATCGTAAGCGGGTTCTCTCGTGCGTGCGCGCGTTGCGGAGATGAAAAGTTTTTTTCGAGAACGCGCGCAGGCGAAATAAGTCGAGCGTAAGTATACGCAGGAGCAAAAGTTAAGCGTAGCATGTATATATAACGTACACGCGTACACAGACAGCAAGTTGGAAGGCGGATAATTTTGTTTGGCTTTAATTATGTGCGCGCTCGCCGGTTTAACATTGGATTAGGAGTTTACCCTAGGATTTAACGCATTGTCTATGCATTAGTCCCTAGTTCCCTCTCTGCAGCCCGCCACTGCTGCTCTCTCTCTCTTTGTGTGAGCGAATTTCGAAACATTTTGAGCCGTCCTTAATTTTGACGCATCGCGTCGCGTGTGTCCGACCTACATATACAACCTGTGCCGGAGAGCGATGCGACCGAAAGACGGAGAGAAGATATATAACCGCGTCTTTCTCGCGAGAGAACACGACGACAAATTAATCCCAATTAATCAATACCTGCGAGAGCGCCAGAGAGATATTACCTTACGGTCTATTTTTTGCGCCTCAGTTGACGAGCATCAGAATATATATATATATATATAGCCTCGTTATTTGTCTGCGGCGAATCGCCCTCGTTATTTTCCGACTTGGGAAAGAAAGTGACTGCAGTGATGCGACTTACCGCGGAACTATGTGCTGAATCTACTCTCGCCGATCTCGAGATTCTCTTTACAAATCGACTTTACTCGTTACAAATCGCTTCGCCGATTGTCGATTCAAGCTGTGGGATCGAGGCTTTCTTTAGTCTTGCGGTCACGTGAAACATACGGAAAATGAGCGTGAAAATACCCAAATGCAGACAAAGAAATTTTATCAATCAAAGCTGTGAAATATTTGGCCTAGCACACACCACTATTCGGTACGATAACACAACAAGAGTCGCAAGCATGCGCAGATGCGCGCGCGCGAATGATTTCCCGTGTGTACGTATGCTTTCGTGCGCGCGAAAACTTTGCGCGACGAGCTGACCCGGTCCTCGCAGTTTAATCTCGGAAATTTCCATGCGCGCGACGAGCTCATACTTGTCAAATTAACCCGCGGACTATGCAATTTGCAAGCGAGGGGCTTTGGAATCGGAGATTCGTGTGACTCGAATTTTTTTCTCAAATATTGTTATAGCAAGTCATACACACATCCGCGCGCGTACCCGTATTTACTTTGCAAATATTGATTTGGAATAACATCTGAATGCATCAGCCTGTGTATAAACGTATCGATTATTCCTGAATATTTATAAACGCGCGTGTGCGGTCCAAAGCAGCGTGCGTTTGAAAAACGTTTGACTGGCTTGAGGCGCACTTTGCATGCCCAATATTTTCCTCGTTGGCGCTTTATTTACGACTGGCTTCGCTCATTCGTCGCGCGTAAAAATTAACGGATTCGGCAAAGTATAGCGAATATCGCGTGAATTATCTCCCGACGCGGTCAGGCGGGCAATGTGAGATGAAAATTTTTTTCTTTTTTTTCGCTACGCGGTATATATACTCCCCCTTTCAGAGGAGGTCGATCGTAGGGCTCGGAGAATCTGCGCATAGTTTCGCAACTGATTTCTAAGGCGGTTCGAAGCCGGGAAAAAATCTAATTAAAATAGTTCGGAAACGAGTCCTCGGGGCTCTTTTTACGCGCAACGAATTTTTCTCTCCGCGTCGGTCGAATTTTCCGGATAAAAAAAAGGACGCGCGCAGAGTAAACGCGGCGCCCCTTGCAAACACACAACGAATAGTCCCGAGGGCCGATCGTAAATATAACCAGTGCAGCGCGTTATCTGCGCGGGCGAATGTTCGTTCCGACCTCTTTTTTCGAACGGCCAAAACGCACCCGCGAGGATCCGCGTGTGTCTGTGTGTTATATACGTCGTTCGGAGAGACAGCGTAACCCCGGAGCCGGGGAATAACGAGTTAGTGATTTCACCGATTTCCCGGAATGGGTATATATACTGAAATTTTCGGCCTCGGGCGAGCCCGTTATATACAGAGAACTCGCGCGAGAAAAAACTCGAGAGATTTTTAGCCGGTGGTAAATTTTCCGAAAGCCCAGCACAGCGAGCGTATAACTTCAATTAGCTTTTGAGTAAAAACTCGGACTCGGCGGAGGAGAAACTGTGTTGGAATTAAGGCACCGGCTGCTCTACCCCGCGAAATAATAACGACGACTCTTTGTCTCGTAGAGCGGGAAGAGCGAGGAAACGTTCCTTTTCTCCTCTTTACAGTTTGGACTTTGGACGCCGCAGCCGCGGATGAAGTTTACCCGAGCGATTAACGGAATTTGCATTCGACGGGTTTTACTCTCTCTCGCGAGATTTCGCTTCATTGCGCCTTCTCTTGTTGCTGTTTCTGGAATCGACGTTCCGGTAATTCGGATGCGGGAGTATACCCAGAGCGTTATTGCCTATAAATTTACATTTCGCATTGACTAAACATTTCTCTTTTATTTTTATATCAGAGAAAAATCTCGACATAGCCACTATGCCCTTGACGGCAGCACATACAATTTTAAAAGGGTCTCGATCGTCAAATCCATATACGCGATAATCAGATTCAGCATGTCGAGGGCTGTCCCGGCCTCAAAGATCCGGGCGCGTTTCATACGAATATTGCGCGGCTCTCATGAATAAAATTCGTGTATCTGTCGAGCTCGGTTCGAAATCTCGGATTCCAATAAGCGTATACGCGCTCATCCCTCGGACGCACCTCCAATTCCGCGTAGCTGTAGTTTTTCAGTTACATGACGGGAAGCATACAACAACGGCGTTATATTAGAGTCGAAGAAAATTTTCGTCCCTCGAAAAGCAAAGGAAAAAGAAGAAAAAACGAATCCATCCATCTCTCGTTCGTTTCATTAATCGACGACGACGAAGCGCCCCCTTCCAAAACAAGCCAGTAGTGAAGAATTTTTCCCAGCCCGACGACGTTCGATCGCGCACAAGCCGAGAGAGAGAGAGAGAGAAGAAAAGTCCTCGTCGTCTCGTGTTCTTCCCATTCCCGACGACGACGTGCTGTACACGCGTATATATCTATACGACAAAAAAAAAGGCCCGCGGGCAAAGAGTGCAGTAGACGGGAGAGCTCGGGAAATCGAAACGTACGCGGCCGCGGAGCTTTTCCGAGTGACTGGTACGTGGAAAATGCGCGTTGGATTTTTCTGTGTTTCTTTTTTTTTGCCGTCCATTTTTCGGCGCTGTGATTCATCTCCACTGCGGTTGAGACTTTTTTTTTTTTTTTGTTGCTATTGTATCTTGGCAAGGAACGAGACTTTATGTCATCATTAGTTTATAAATAAAGCAGTACTATTTTTCATACCCACACGCGCGAAGCTTACACGCAGTATAAATACGGATAATCGAAGGTGAATAGCTTAAAGCTCAGCGACGGCGTGAATTTTCTTCTGCACAATGCGATTATATTAACAAGCCTAAAAATACCTCGATATAAATACATCTCGCACGATAATCAATAAATTACGTGAGAGCCGAACATATGACGGCGGTATATTATACATTTTTTCCCGCTGTCATCGTCAAAAACGAGCTCTGAAGATTTACCTCATTGTAGGAGTAAATTACAGAAAAACGCAACACGTGTACGACTATAACACACAAACACAGAGCGCGTTAATCCTCGCGAGTTTTTAAAAAGCGGTGTGTAACGCGACGTAAAAGAAAAAAATCTCACATGCTTCCTGAGCTCGGAGAAAGAGCGCGAGGAAAACAGCGGCTCAAAGGATATATACGAAGAATTAGCGCGCGGAGTCGGAAAGGTCGACTGTCTGCGCCCGCTCGTGTATGTCTGTTATTCTCCACAAAGACGAGTAATTTGTCGGAAGCGGAGAGAGACGTCTCATTTATTTAGCGGAATTTTTACCCTATCCGTTATGCGAATTACTTCGTTGTGTTGATTAAGCGACGCGTGTATTGTCTCCGAAAATGAAAAATTCTGTAAAGGTCCGAGAGAGAGAGGGAAAGACAAAGCGGTCTAATTATTCGGAGGATCGCTATCGACGATCCGTCCGTGGGAAATTAAACTCTCCCGTTTGACGCCGTGCGCGAATAGCGTCTGGGATCGAGAAAACGACAGCTTTCTCTCTCCGCGTATTATACATAGGTATATACGGGTGTACGCGATCGAGCAGCGTACACACAAAGGCGTGGAAATCCGGTCGGGCGTACCTTCTTATATCGCGGTGCAGACGCCAAGTAGAAAAAGCAAAACTATACAGTCCCAGCGTCATAACCCCAAAAAGGCCGCACGCACGCGAGGTCCCGGCCGACGAGCGAAAGCTCTCGGCGTGTGCTGCGCATCCTCTCTTTCTCTCCCCTCGGCGTCGCAGCTTCCCCCCCCCCCCCCCCAACGTCTCACCGAAACACACAGCGAGAGCTGGCGCGCAGGGGGAAGACGAGAAGATGCGTGGCGGTGCGCGCACGTCCCGGCTCAGCCGCAGTGTCCGCACGGCGACACTCGACGCACTAGGTTCTCTGAAAACTACGCAGCTATATAGGTATACCCATATTTCAAAGGCTCTCACCTGGCGTTCTCGACGGCAGCATCGGCGGCGAAGACGGCCCGGCGACAGCGCTGCGGCAGCTCATGCTTCTTCCTCTCTGGCTCTCCTCACAAACAACAACTCTCTTCCTCCGTGTATACTCCCTACATGCTGTATCCGAAGAACTGCACCACGCGCGCACTCGTGTGTACAATACACATACACGTAAGGACGACCGGCGATCCCGACGTTGCTTCACACTCGCGGAAGGTTCGCCCCGCGCGCGGCGTACCCTGTGTGTATATATCGATGCGGGAGTAGATCCGGCAACACCCCGCGGTACACACTCTCTCGCTCTCGCGGCGCCCCTCCCCTGCTTCTTCTTCTTCTCTTCCGCGAAGTCCGTCTCTCGCAGGCTCGCAGGTGTTCGACCGAAGAATAGAGCTGCTCTAGCCCGGGTCCGGTGGCAGCACTCACACGGCGTCCAGCAGCAGCATCCACGCGGTGGGGGAGGGGGGAGGAGGCAACCAACCCGCTCTCGCTCGCTCTCTCTCTCTCTCTCTCTCTCTCTCTCTCGCTCTGTCTCGTGTATCTGCTGCAAGCTGCGAGCTATACACGCCCGTGGCAACGACTGGCCGACTACTGATGCTGCGACCGCTGCGCTGCCCCTTCTCGCCGGGGAGTGTGCGCGAGAGGCTGCGATCTGTGCGTAGACGCGGTGCGGATGTCGTGGGGTGAATGCGGGAGAGGGAGTGCGTTATATAGATGTATTTAGTGTGTATACTGGGGATGACGGAGACGCTTTCCGCGGAGGTTGCTGGCGCTGCGTGACCGCCGGAGAGTTTCCAGGAAAAGGGCCGGGCTGACTCGAGCGCGCGAGGCGGGAAAGTAAGAATTTTTTCAAGGTCTTACGATGATCAATTTCGCTATCTCGTGCGATGAGAATTGCCTGTGTCCTTCACCTCGAGTATCTCATTTTTAGCGCGATCATGGCTATATCACACACACACACACACCAGCTGTTTATTCGATCTATATAATTAACTCGCACGAGCTGCAGTGACTAGACGAAATGCGATAAAAGCCTAGGCAATGAAATTGCTCGGACAACAAAATTAGCTTCTGTGCAAACATCGTTATACGCCGATCATGGCCATCGGTCAGCGCTCGAACCTCGTCACTCCACGACCAACAACTCAACGGTCGCGAACGTCGTGGGTTACCCAGCTACAAAATGCTCGGGAAATCCTCGTTAAATTCGAAGATCCCAAGTGGAGACAGAGATTTCAACTACTCGATGAGGCTCAGTCGAATAACCCTGAGCATCATCGGACTCTGGCCATTCAGAGAGAATATCCGCTCCTCCAACTTCAAGTTCGTCCTCACCCTGGTATCCACCCTGACGACGCTTCTGAGCTCGCTGACGTTCGTCTACCAGACCGACGACGACGAGAAGATGTTCGACAGCCTGATCAACAGTCTCTACATGCTGATGACTCTGGTGAAACTGCTGATGGTGCGCTGCGAGAACGACAAGCTCAAGGTCATCCTGAGCGAGATAAAGATCGACTGGAAAAAGTACCAGAGGTTCTCCGAGAGGAACAAAAGGCTGATTGACCTGTACACCAGCAAGGCAAGGACTTCCAGCTTCGTGTGCATATTTTTCATGGAGTTTAGCATCACGAGTGAGCGAGTTTTCGTTTCGATGTGAACCGTGCGTGATGATGGCTAATGATCATGTTTACTCCAACGGGTCTGTACTTCTTCCAACAGCGTACTTCATCTCGAGGGTAGCCTACGCCCTCCAGCAACCGGCGAAAATCCGAGAGTGGGATCTGCCCTACACGGCAGTTTATCCGTTCGAGGTGACGTCGTCGCTCTTCGTGCCGATGTACCTGTGGCAGCTGTTCTCGGTCATGTGTCTCGGCTCCGTGAACATTTCGATCGACTGTCTTCTCGTGACGACGGCTTGTCACGCGACTGGGCAACTGGCTGCGCTTTGCGAGAATATCAAGGGCTACGGACGTGAGCAAAGACATCGAGATGAGACTCTGAGCTCGGAAATCGAATGCTCGTGCATCAGGTGCATCATCGAGAGACACGTCGACATCGTCAGGTATGACGTATGAGAGATTTGAATCGACCATTTTCCACCTAAGAGACACTCTGCCTTTGGTTCAGATACTGCAGACTGGTCGAAGACGCTTACAACCTCATACTGTTGACGGAGTTCATTGGGACTACCTTTCAATTCTGTCTGCAAATGTACATCATCGTCGAGGTATGAATGCGCTGTTTTTATAAAACTCTATATGGATATGAACAGTGGGGTCTGAAAAATCGAATGTTAGCACTCCAATGATAAAAACATCGTCGGCTTACTATCCTTCTGCATCTACCTTCTCGTCTTCAACTTTCGGCTGTTCATGTACTGCAACGTGTTCGGCGCCATGGTCGAGATGGTAATTAGAGGCACTCGTTGTCATGCATTGTTCAATTGTTCGAACGATCGATTGAATTTACTGCTTTCTGTCGACAGGGCGAGAAGGTAGGAGCGAGCGCGTATGAAATCAGTTGGTACGATTTTCATCCGGAAGCCGTTCGACAGCTCATGTTCTGTATTCTGCGGGCCAACAAACCTCTGAACGTAACGGCTGGAAAGTTTTTCAGTTTGAATCGAAATAGTTATAAAAATGTAAGCGATTTCTCGATGCGTAGTGCGCAACGGAGCGTTGTACGGTTTTTTCTGCTTTCAGGTGATTATGACGTCTTCATCCTATGCGTCCGTTTTGTTGTCAATAAAGTGATTTTTTTACAAAGTAATCGATCGATTTTCGCTCAATTTTATTGCCTTCTTTGGCTCGACTATTGTCTATGGTGCGCAAACTATAAAGGAGTAAGAACACGCAGAACCCGTCTAATGAGCGATCGTATGACGATCGCCTGACCAAATCCAACTTATTCTACTTATAGCCTGCAATAAGTGAATGCGAGTTTTTAAAATTGACTTAGGTTGTTATAAATCGTTTATTACAAGGTTTTATGTTACACTAATAATAACTTTACATCAATAGGAACAGTAACCTACTAAATGTTTTAGATTATGCTTTTGTATAAAATGAAAAAAAATTTCTTTAAAATGTATTATGTTTAAAACACGCGCCGTTGATTAAAATGTACATATTGTGCAGCATAATGATTTATATGCTTCGATTCCACTTTAAAAAGTTGATAACAATATTTAATAATCTATTGTCAAAATAAAAAAAAAGGTGAGTAAAATTAAATTTAAAAACATTTTCAGAATAAAAAAGTGATGATTTCATTGAGTGACTGTGATCAATGTCTAATATCATAAGGAAAGTTAGTTCGCTGATTTTTACTGAAACGCGTTGACGCTCTTTTTTTATACTTTAAAAATTTCTAATAGATAGTA
Organism: Trichomalopsis sarcophagae; assembly: GCA_024372645.1. Lineage (NCBI taxonomy): Eukaryota > Metazoa > Arthropoda > Insecta > Hymenoptera > Pteromalidae > Trichomalopsis > Trichomalopsis sarcophagae. The sequence goes on from QLSS01000011.1 coordinate 2,402,685, forward strand.
AAAATAATAAATGCTTAATCTAATAAACTCTAAGAGCTTTTTTGATTTCTGTGAATTTTCGTAACTTTACAAGCTATCTTGATTAACAGCATCTTTTTTGGTATTTCATGGCTATTTCTTATAGTTGCAAAAATTATTATATTGGTAGAGATACTATAAGTTACTCATTGACACGAATATAATAAAATAAAAATATAAATTAACAATATATTGCTTAGGTATAAAAAACAAATAGCCTACTTCTTTGACGACGCTCTTCTTTTATTAAAGAGACTAAGATCTCTTAAAAAAATATCTTCTATGTACTTGAGTATTCTCATTAATTGCCGATTCATCAAGTGCACATCTCTCAAAAATATCTTAATCTATATAACACATCTTATGGTTGTAAAAAAAAAAGATAACACGTTCAACACTAAAATGAAAAAATCATTCTCGTTTACTTCAAAATGTCACTTTCAAAAGTATTACGATATTAATGAGGAATCGCTCTACTTACTTAATAATTTAGCCCTATTGCTATCTCTATGACTCTCTGGCACCTTTAGATCAACGCTGATGAGTTTTCAAATGTTTCTCAAGTGAAGCTCGGTAACTGCAATTTGTTATTCTTATATTTACAAAATTTATTACATTATGACTGTATGTTTTGTACAATATTCTTACCAGTATATTCTATCACAAATATTACATTTGTGTACAATACTTTTAGGACACCATGGAAGATGCTTTTTATGCGCTGAACTTTTTTTGAATTTCATAAAGCAAATCTCACACTCCACATCATACGGGCCTTGATTAACAAATACGAAAAATTATATTATTTGATGGATTTTTTTGTCGATTAAATTTTTTACATTTTTTAACAATGTATCACCTTTATGATATTCCGAAACATGATTTTTTAAAATTCGCTTGGTTCTAAACTTCTCAGAACAATCATGGCATTCATATCTGTAAAATTTGAAATTGGTCAACATTTCTTTTAACGTAATAAAGTGAAGTAAAATTTATGAAAACAAAAATTACCTTTCAATGTTATTTACAGTAGCCGCTGTTTTCTTTTGCGAGGCTTTCATCGTTTGCCGACTTGAATCGTCAATTACATATTCGTTATTTCCTTGATTAATTCTTTTCATCTTGATGATCAATGGAGCAGGTGATCGTTTTACATCGTGATTTACGTTTGGTATGTGTTCTAGTGTATCATACCTTGATTGAAAATCTATACCAAGTAAGTTTGACTTATTAGAGAAATTAAAACGAAGATTTGAATTCAGTTGTTTTTTCTCTTTCTCATTCAACTGACTTGAACTAATATGGGTCTCGTATTTCTGGAAATTATTTGTGCCAGAAATATTAACAAATTCATTGTTGATTGGCACAGCACTTGAAGTAACTTCTCTACTGGATTTTGTTTCTTGAGAATTTTCGTCTATAAAGCCTCCAAAACGATGCAATTCGTTTAAACTTTCAACCAAGGTACAGGAAACAGCTTGGAAAAAAGAATTCTTCTCTAGAGTTTTTTGTAAATGTGTTCCTTCTATGCCTCTCATCAAGTTCAACTCTAAATTAATTTGTTCACAGACAACATTCGTATTAAAAATAATTTCATTGATAACTGCATCATTCGATGTATTAAATAGATTTTCCATGCCAAGCTTTTTTGCATGTGCAGAGTATAAAAACAGTTCTCTTTCTGCAATTTGACTTGGCGATAATACTGATTTTAAGGTACTTATTTTTTGGATATCTTGAAAGTCCACTTCATTGCCATTACAGTCTACTAGCCTCTTGCTTTCATTTATGGACTGTTGAGTTTTAATTCTTTCAGATGGATCATTCTCTATAGTTGGACTTAAGAGCTTATCCATGTCAGACTCAACTATCTGTTCTCTTGGTTGCACGTAATCTAAATAATCTGCATTGGATAAATCGGAATTTAGATGGGTAACTTTACCTAGATCTTGTGAAACATCATCTTTGGAATTTGAAGAATAAAAGTCATTGTATTGGCAAGAACTTTTTCTATGAATCATAACTTCATCCCCATAAGAACAGCTACTAATAGATGCAAAGTTTTCATCATAATTAGGTGTCATTGGTTCCACAGCCTGATCTTTGGAAGAACTTTTAGTCTTTTTTGTTGTTTTTTTTCTTTTTAAGATGCTGCTCATTTTCACATTGGCAAAGGGGTTTCTTTTTTGACTTTGTAGCCTCTCTCTTTGGTTTTCTTTATTATAAGCTAATTTCTTTTTCTTACTCTTATTAATAGGAACACAATCTTGTTGAGCATTCTTACCGTCATCCAAAAGTTCACTGAATCCATCTTCTTTAACATTATATGTTTGTTTTCTCTTATTCATATGTTTTTTATAAGATTCAATTTCTTCAGTCTTGTAAGGATCAAACTCATATTCAAGAGTAGCTCGAGTGCTTACAGTATCTGAAACCAAAGATGCAGTTTCACTCAGAGATGAAGTAGACAAAAATTGAACATTACGGCCTTCTACTGATAAATTATCAATCCTAATGCTATCAGAGCCACTTCCATAATAATTTAAATTATTTGCCTCATTAGAATTTCGAGATGACTGAGAATGCTGAATTGTGAAAGTATCTTCATGCTCTAATATTTCATCAACTAAATTGGATACAGTTTCATCTATATCATTTTTAACACTTGAGTATTCAAAATTCTCATTTTCTGTCTTCAAATGATTAATCTCGTTCGCATTCTGAATATACCGGACAGCTTCTTTTTTACATAAGCTGCTGTTGCTTGACTTTATCTCATAATCATTGAATTCATCATCATCCAAATGAGTAGTCAGATCAACCAGCGATCTGCTATTGATCATTGATTGACTGTTAGCATCGATTATATATATAATCTTCTCTGACAGACCAGTCTCACTTCGACTAGCACTTGAATTCTGCGCGTACTTCTCGCCACAGCTTCTGCTATCAAAACTCTTGGATCTATCAAAAACCATTCCTCCGGAGTCACAAGCCAGTAAGCTCCTGCATTTGTAAGACTGGTAGTTGGCTGCATTTTGGAGATCCATATCTGAAAGCAATGATCTATCATCTCGAATTCAGAATTAACACGACGCCATCCTATTCCATAGTTCCCAACTGATAGACGATACATTCCAAAAAAAAAAAAAAAAACGTTCCTAATTCGAATTTCTACGATTGCACGAGTGTTTATACATCAAGCCGAGTCCTGATGATTTTTCCCTCCAAACGTTCGTCCCAAGGAGCCATCTTGCCGAAGACTCGCCGGCGTCCTGAAGCTTGCATCATAATAAACAGCTTACTTACCTTATCGCGATATGAAGATCCAGTGAAGACAACCACGAGCTGTTTTACAAGTGAAGTAGACGTCGGAAAAACGGTTGAGCCTGCAGATAGATCCTCGCCGTTGATTAACCCATATCACATAGAGAAAATCCAACTCGGCGTAGACGGTGTTTCGCCTATCCCTATAATCGTCGCTTGCTCTGCAGCATCTCGCGGAGACAGCATATACACCGCAAGCGACTCGCGCGCGCGACCGGTACGGACTGACTAACGCACGCAAGTGTGTGAAGAAATGCTCTCTCTCTCTCTCTCTCGAGCCGGTATATAAGTATTAGTGTCCAATACTGTGACGATTGTTCGAAACAAAAGACGAGAGTCGGCGCTCTGTCTCTCTCTATAAAAATGTAAACACAGTCGGCGAGCCGAAGGAGATCGGAACCGCGCTCGGACTTCACGCACTCACACGTGCGTTACGGTCGAATAAGTGTATATATATATATATATATATATATATATATATACGGACTTGAACTTAGGTATCGGTGAGTTTGTTGTCGTCGAATATATACTGCTGTACGCGTATACAGTTTATTTTCTCCTGTGTCCGTGCGCGTGGACTGATGTATGTAAGTAGTTGCGATTTCAAAGCGCGGAAAATTGAAAGTTAGTATGATACTATACTTATTTTTGTGCCGTTTCTCTTAACCCTTTGAAGCTGGTTTTTGTTTATGTCTTTGTGTTTTTGTTTTGGTTGACAAATTAATAATTGATAGCAGAGATTTTCAATGATTGCGAGACAGACAATTTTATGTTGAAACTTTTTAATTTGATCGCATATAAATTACAACATAATTTTTGGCGTGTAAAAGAATCGAGCTTTCTTTAAAATCAGTAATGTTCAACAAGAACATTGTAATATGTAATACAAATAATTACATAATGTTTTCTAATTAGTTTGAATGACATAATACTTTCGTTAATTGCTTTGAAAAAACTTGAAAAACAAATGAGTAGAATCTTATAACAATGAAAACAAGATGAATATAAATAAAATCATGGCCTGTACAATAACTTATTATTACCAATCATTATCATCATTTTCAGCAGCCAGTTTGGCAAACATCACATCTCTCACTTTTGGTTTAGGATCGTCTTTGATCTTGGATGGTACAGCACCAACTGAACCCAGCATCCATTCTAATTCTGTAAAAGATTATCATATTAGACAAGATTGTTAGATTCACTGTTGAAGACAATACAGAATAGCTAGAAACTTCATTCGATGATATAATTTATTTTTAAGTAAAAATTTTGTTTACCTTCTTCTGTGAGCTTCATCCCTCTCAGTTCAATAGGCCCAACATATTGTTTCTCCATGCTTCCATCTTTGTAGATAAATATCGTTGGAAGATTGGCATCGGGGAAGTTAGGAATGCACGTAGTAGAGATACTTTTTAAAAACTTTGTTGTTGGGAATTTTCTTGCTAGAGCTGCTAAGTGTTGATTCACAAGTGTACATAAAGGTATACTGGAAAATTAAGAAAATCACACGAGATATTTTCTACACACTATATACGTCTTTCTATTTATCTAGTAGAAAGAATTTCAATGAAAAAGTGACCATACCCTGATTTGTATAAATGCAGAACAACCCAAACATCCTCTCCAGCTTTGTTAACTTCTTGAACATAGTCCTGTGCAGATATTTCCTTAACATCTCCATACTTTGCTTTTGATGCAAGTTCTTGAAATTCCGCCATCCTCTTGCGCCTGTACTCCAAAAGAACTCTTTCGTCCTCTTCATCCTCTAACTCATCGAGTTCATCGAGAGTCTTGTCATCCAAGTTTGTTTGTACTAAAAATAGATGTACATATTATTGAACGATTTAAGGTATTATTTTCCGAAGTATTGAAGGTATTAAAATTACCTCTTCCAGTCCTTTGGTCGATCGTGTTTTCCAACATTTGCACAATCTGATCTTCTGTGACTTCGGCATCTTTCTTCTTTTCAGGAATGATTCCCTTTGCTCGCAGGATATCATTCCACTCGGTATCTTCATTTGGATCTTGCTGAAATTAATGGAATGAAAATGATTCGATTTACGCCACGGATACATGTAAATCTTTACCGGATAAATAAATAAATAAATATGATTTAATTGCCAATTAAAATTAAAATCAATCGATTGATTATGTCATAAACCATTAGTTTTTTTTTTTTTTTTTTTTTAAACAAGCAGTGTAGAGGTCCAATCGATGTAACTGCAGTAAATGAAAGCATCAAACTGACTGTGTTTCCAAAAAAGGTAGCAAGTAAGCAGATCACCAAAATAGATATATGAAAATACTTGTAAAAGCTTTTCACATAATTGAAAAACTTACCATCTTTATAAAACGTTACAAAAGTATCAAAAAGATAATACTGAACACGTCACTTTGTGCGTCCAAACATTCAATAGAATTAAAAAAACTACAATTATTAGGATAAACCGAGTGGCGTTGTGTTACGCTCGGTGAATCATGTTAATGAATGAAGCAGAATGAGGTTAGTGACGAGAGCTCGCGTAAAAAAGTCACCAGCTGACCGACTAGTAAGTTTTTAGTTACATTTGGCGTTTGCAGCTTCACAGAACTGCACACAAAATTAGAAAAAATACATTAAAGAATAATATTCAAATGCTGAAATAGCACATTACGATACAACTTTTTATTGCGAGAATCAGCTATATAGTCCAGCGGGGTTTTCGGAAACCAGCTATTTAAAAAAAATTAATTCGGAAACAAGCTATTTATATTATAAATGGGTAAAATAATTCAAACACGACTCAGAACATTTGTTTTAGACTTTGAATATATTCCGAGTAGCACAAAGAAGGTTACACATCTTAAAACTAATAGTAAGCCATCGTCTTACGCCGAAAACAATAGTCCTTTTTTTTACACGCAGACTCTAAAGGGCTCCATAAAATCGGAGACGAGCGACGTGCCGCAGCGCGCAGGGTCGGGATTCCGAGCTATACAAGTCATAAAGTCATAAAACTGAAAAGGACCTTTCTTTCCTAGCCTTCGCTTTCAACATCTGCGTTCAGAATTTGAGCGTTTTCAAAGATTTCAAAATCTTGCTTCGGGAACGATTGAAAAAATGGCCACAGCAGCTGTTTTAGAGTTTGTTCAGTATTTGTATTTTGATTATTTTTTTTTTAAATAGCTGATTTCTAAAGCACTTGCACTCGATATGCTACTTTTGTTCAATTTTTCAAGGTTCTCTTCGAACTTACAAAATTACAAGTTTGCCTGGGTTTCTCGTAACTTATGTAAATTGCAATTTTGCTCTCCTTTATTGATTGTATAAAACATTCAATAAATGGCAGGAAAATTGTAGTTTTCACATAGCTATAGAAAGAAAATGTTTAAACTTCAATTTCTGTAACAGTCGGTAATGCCGATATTTGATAATTTATAATGTGCAACGTTTTTTCACTCGATTATCCATCGCGGGTTCTCCTCTTTATTCCACCAGTAGCACAATATTTGAATTCGATTCCAATATAATAATACCAAACAACATCACCTTCTTCAAGCTCAAGGTGAAAACTCCGTCGAGGATTGAGCCAAGTTATTTGGTCGATCTCTATGAGAGATTATTCGCTTCTCGAATGAATAAGTAAACACATGACGAACACTTAGAAATATGCATGATATAGTATCGCGCTCCTCTCGAGTTTTATTGCTCTTTCAATATAGAGCTAGAGGTCCCAATCTCCGCTTGGCTATTCTTTAGCATCGTGTACTTGTATCTTTTTTTGATTCGACATGCCAATTGCGATATATTTTCCTCTCTTCGAGCTAATATAGACGAGCCGAATGTTCGTTCTTTGTATTCTCCGCTCGATGTTTTCCACGTATATGTTTTTTGGGACCAAAAGAATTTGCCAAGGAGATTGACATTTTATAATGCTCGCGATGGCAGGGGATAGGAAAAAGAGTCGACACAAAAATATGAGTTAATTCGTTTTTATTTTGTCACTCATAAAGTACATTTATTTACCGTTTTACCTTTAATATACTTCTCTGCAAACTTGTCATTGGCACTTTTACTTGGCTTACTGCCTCAGAATGAGATACCTATTTAAGCCTGTGTACTTATTATTTATTTATTTATTTATTCAATTATTTTTTAACAATAATCTATAAAAGAGCTTTTCCTACTAGAAGTGGCATCTTTGGTTTATAAAAATCTTTGTGCCTCACAGCTTTTATTGCATAATTGATATAACCAGTCGTTATTCAAGTAAAACAATACTTGTCATGCAAAAATTAAATCTCTGTACATCTTTTCCGTAAAGCTAAATATATATCTAAAAAGAAAATGCAGAGTATATTACAGTCTTATCGTTGCTTCAAGTCTTGAATTAAGATGGGCTTGCACTGCAGATGCAACTTTTGTTTCAGTATCTCGTTGAGGATCTGACGACGCGGCAAAATTAATCCCGTTCTCAAGCTCTGATTTTTCTGTGCGTCAATGGGTCTCTGCTGCTCTTGTTGCTGCTGCTCTTGCTGGACCTTCTCTGCCGGACTTCCTTCTCCAGTGTCATCGGTTTTGTATTTTTTCTGATACTTCTGCAATGCATTCTTCATTTTCTGCACTCGTTTGGACACTCCAGCTTTTGTGGTCGTCGGATTGCAAATTTTCGGCGTGTTATCACAGTCGCTAAGAGGATACCCAGAGTCTCGACTTTTATCAGTTTCCACTTTCTCGGAAATATTGTCTTTCGTAATAGCTGGCTCGTCTTCGCCTGTTTTCATACTTGTAGATTGCGTGTTTATCTCGTTATTATTTTCTTCCAGCCCCATGATGGCTTTTACACCTCCTTTTTCGATCTCGTCAGCAGCTATCTCATAATTTTCTTCAAATCCCATGATAGCTTTTGCATCTTCGTCGTTGATAATGTCAGTAGCCATTGCTTTTTGAGCAGCTGCTACTGCTTTCAATTTATCGAGAAGAGCAGCACAGGGTCCAAATTCTTCCACATTAACGATATCAAACTCTTCGGAATCTATATCTTCGTACAGATTTTCAGACTGCATTTCACTTTTCACACACTTAGCCTCAAAAGTAGAATCAATTTCTTGAATAATAACATTTGATGGAACATCGCTATGTTTGTGGAAAATAGTACAACATGCTCCTGAGTCAGATTCAGATTCGTCTCTAGATATAATAAAAGAATTTGTACTGTTACTGGTTTTAAGACCCAAGCCTGAATCCAAGTCAAATTCTAAGTTTGGTTTGCTGTCTCCTTTTTCTATTAATTGGTTTTTAATTTCATTTGGAATGGTATCCAGATTTTTTTCTTCAATTTTAATTCTTTTTTTATTGTCTTCAAAATTTTGACATGCTTTTAATTGCAATTTTTCACTTTTGTTTTGTTCAGCAACAGCACTTTGGCTGAATTTATAAGAATCTTCTGTAGATGAATTTATAATTTTATTTGTGACAGCTTCAAATTTAGAATACGTTGATCCTCTTAAAGCTGAAAGATCATCTATTTCACTGGTACAAACTAATGAAAGGTCATCTGAATCTAAAGAATAGTCCAATTGCGTTTTGTGAAATTGTTTCAGCTTCGTTAAATATGCTTGTGTCTCTACACTTAATTTTTTGGCACTGTTACTCATCTTACTGCTTCCATCTTCTTTAACTGATGGAGTTACATTACGTGTAGGTTTTTCAAAATTGAACCTATCATCATCATCATCATCCTCAATATCAGTCTGCTTTTTTGCTGTGTTAACTAAATTTTCTTTTAGAGGTGCACTCGAAATATCTTTAGGTTCCTTCTTGAAATGCAAATCTTTGGATATTTCTACAGTTTTTTCTTGTAATTGACTTGAAATTAAAGCACTGCTATTTTCTTTATTGTCAAGTGTCTTTTCATTGATCAGTTCACTCATTAACAATGATTGTTCCATTTTACACTCGATTAAATCAATTACTCGATTAGCTGTAGATTTTACTCGAGACAATAGGAATTTCTCTTTAATTTGTGCAGTAACTCGTAAATTCGCATCAATCTGCTTACCAATGCTTGTTTTTATCTTTGATAGCGGCGAAGCAATTTTTCTAATTTCTGTTACATTGCTATGCACACGAAATACTGTATTGCTATTAGTGCTACTATCAACAAAGTTAAGGAATTCCTTATTACCTTCATCTTTTCTTGCAGCAACTTTTTCTATACTTTCTTTTGTCAGTCTTCCTTTTTGAAATTTAAAAGCATTTTTTTTAGAATTATGATCTTCTCTAGAATTGATCACCAACCAAGACATAGGTTCCATCTTTCCATGGTTTTTATTATAAATGGCTTCATTTTGTTTATTTACCAAAGGTTTCTTGAGATGAAGAACTGATTTACATTCAATATTGTTAATACTTTCTGAAGAAGTCAATTTACTTGGAGACAATGCTACATTACTCGCTGTAGGGCTAGTAGAGCTTGAAGGATTTAAACTATTATCTAAAGTGCTGCTAGGGACAACTAACTTGTTTGATTTTTTATCGTTGGTATCTGATCTATCATCTTGTTGTGTTGAATAATTTTCTAAAACTTTGCTGCCTTCCAATTTAAAACTATTTTCTGAGGATCTAATTGGTTTTACAAAGCTATTTGATTTGTTTCCCTTTTGATTCCATTTGCTACTGTTCTGCATTCTTGATCTATTATTTTGTTGTCTTGGATAATTTTTAAAAGATTTCTTGACCTCTGGCTCTTTTACCGCTGACATTTTAAATTTCTCACCTTCACTACATGATCTTTTGAACAATTTTTCTTGCATAATCGTCTTTTTTGTTAGTTGTATTCTTCTTTCAGATTCGGATAACCTAACTGGTACACTGACTTTAATTCTTTTAATCTCTTTCAACGCTGATTTTTCAATAGCTATATCTCTACTATCGTCAGATTTTTCATTTTGCTCTTTAACGCAATCCTCGATACTCTCTATTTCATTCGATACATCAACACAATCTTGCTTCTTTTGAGCTTTTTCAGCCAGTCTCTTGTACTTCTCTATGATCAACTTTTTTGGCAGAGATGGCTTCGAAACATTGTGATCCAGAGAATCTTCACTATTATTTATCAACATGATGAATAAGATCTGAAAATCGAATTTTATAAAATTTTGCACATGGAATACAATCTTTTTTTTCAAAGTCAATCTAAAAAATTCTACTTGCCTTATGAAATTAATAAGTGAATGAAGGTCAACTCCTTTGTCTACTGCGATTGCTTCTAACCAAAAATATCAAAGAGATACCTGCCACAAAAAAGAAAAAAAAAATCACTCACGATTTTTTATCGAAATTTGAATGAAAATCAATTTTTTTTACATTATTATCGATTGTTATAAGTATTTGGTTTAGTTTTCTTCTCCAAAGTACGTTTTCTACATATTTTTATTTATCGAACGATTTAACGATCAACTTGCAAGTGAAGTTCGATCGCAATCACTCGAACGCAACTCCGTCCGATTTTAGTTCTAGGTAAAAAGCTATATCTTCTTATACAAGTTGTAATCTAGAGAACGAAGAGCGAAATATGATATTTACTTATCGCACATTCCAACCTTATGTGAGTTTAGCGATGCTTTATTTCATCAATTTAAAAAAAAGCATCAAATCTCTATCGAACGATACGATACGATACGATACGACTAGTCTCAACAGGTCCGCCGGTATAAGAATCAATTTATTTCTTCTCAAAAATTCTTCCCGACGAATTTCTCACACAAAACACGAGCTCTCACACACGATCGCTGTCCTGTTTACGATTCGTTATCCCGAACTATTCTCGCCGCACTGTCATCTCGCGTTTTTCTTTGTTCTCCTCCAGATAGAATAATCGAATTTTAGTCGGGAAAAGAATCGTTAAAAAATTACCTCAAGTCTGCGAGAAAAAATCCACACGTGTCCTCGAGGCCTCGTCTATCCTTCGTGCGTTTCCCGGAAAACTATTCCGTACTCGCTTTCGCTTCTGTCTCCGCTCGCGTCGAGGATCCAGCTCTGCTGAGCGATCGAAGCGAAATGCAACAAATGAAAATTCCTGATCCTGAATCGACACGCTTGACACGACGGCAGCGCCACCACTTCGGCCCTTTGGCACTACTGTGGGGTAGTACTGTATACAGTTGTATTAGGTATAGTTTTACGGAAGTGATTTTCGATGGCTATTAGTGTAAGTAGTATACAGATCCATATATCCCCGCGCTAGTACTCATCTACTCGTCGCAACGATTGTCAATGTTTTTTTTTTTTCGCAGCCTAAACCAAAGAAAAGCACGCTAAACAAAAAAAAAAAAAAAAAAAACCAGCTTATATTATCATCGGGCTATACATCTGTTGAATCGAGAAATCCAAAAGCACGCGCGCACGGGGCGTCTCTGGCAAAATGGCAACCCGGCATCGCAGTTCTCTCGCGAATCAGCTCTCGCGAGCGTAGCACTTACACATGCGCGCCTCCAACACAAGCGAGTATAAACGTATATACACCGCAGGCGATCGCGAGCATTCCCCCGCACGGCTCAGCTCGCGGTGGTTGCTCCGTGTTCTCGGAGTGGCTCAGTCGTCGTTGGACCGCGCGCGCGCTCCTGCGCGTCTCTCTCTCTCTCTCTCTCTCTCTCTACGAATCTTCTTTATACTTGTACGCACTTGCAACAAGCGATATACGGCAGGATAAACTTTTCGCGGACTCGTGACAGTTGTCGATACGGACAGCGCTCGTCGAGGCGCATCAACGAGCGTCCAGCATCAGAGTGACTGGACCGACACGGACCACCTGTGTGCGGCGGTGTGTATATCCTTGCTCAGTTGCGCGCGTGTGTGTGTGTATACAATAAAGAAACACGCCGGGAGGTTAGAATCGGTCTGTCAACCCTCGGAGGGAGGAAGCGGCACAAGTGCAGTGTTACACGCAGCTCGAAGATCATCGGTTAGCCGCATATAGTGCTCGGCCTCGAAGAATCTATACGGAACGAAGCGAGCTGCGCGCGAGAGCGAAGAACATAACGGATCCTGAAAGAACAAGGATAGCGCTCGCGAGCGAGAGAGACGGATATACCTACCTACAGCAGCAGCAGCAGCACGGAATCTCGCGCGAAGGGGCGAGAGCTCGCCGAACGGATCAGCGCCAGTAGTAGTGTGCTGGCTGTGTATACTCGCGTGTGCTCTCCGCGGTACGTATACACGCGCGCGGAGAGTTTTCTCTCTTTCTCTCTTCCTTCCGCGCGCGCAAAGAGAGCGAGAGAGGCATGGCATTACGAGGCAGTGACTAATGCAGCGGCGTATACTCGAACAAGAGTGAGAGAACGAGAGCAGCGCGTACAACAGGAAGATGAAAAAAAGGAAACCTCTTCTCCTCCTCCTTCTCTCATTCACCTCGCTCTAAGCCACTCGGTCCGTTGTCGAGCCGCGAATCTACACGCATATAGCTACATACGACAATACATCGCGGCATAGTGCGCGTGTGTGTGTGTGTGTGTGTGTGTGTGTGTGCGCGTGTATACACCTCTGCGCATCGAACATGCGGCCGAGGACGGGAAGAAGAGGAGCAGGCGCCAGCGGCGGCGGTCGTCCTCTTCCGCGTCCGCACTAGGAAGCGGGCCGAGAGAGTCAACAACGATATTATACAAGTAGTTGCGCATCGTAGTCGAAGAGGAGCGAAGAAGAGTCAGCAAGAGAGGTTTACAAGTGTGCGCCGCTGCAGCTGAGCGCGAATGCGCGCCCGGATTTATGGCGGCCCGAGTACTCCTGCTCGGCATCTTGTTTACGGAAGTCCTCCGGCCCGTTTGTCCCGCAGGTGCGTTTTGCTCTCGAGCTATACATCTTCTAACTTAATACTATGCACGTTTCCCTCTCGTTAATCCCTTTTCACCGCAGTCTATGCTTCGGTGATTCGAAACGTGGGAGAGTTTTCGCGCGCTCGCGCCTGTGTGTGTGCGTGTGCCTATATATGTTTCTTTTTTGCGTCTCTACTCGCGGAAGCGGCCTGTATATGGTGGGTATACCTATAGGCACCGCCGAAAGTATACCACGAGAGATTTTCCGGAGCAACAGTATAGATAAATATCAACGCGGCCGCACGTGTCTCGAAAAGAAAAACCACCTGTATTAAAATTCATCGAGCAAGGCGGGTATATGGATACCTGCGTGTGTATACATAAGCTGTGTACACCGCGCGCGAGGAACGTCGATAATTTGGTCGGCGCTCGTCCTTCACGAGCGAACATATATCCGCGCTACAGGAAATACAGCGCGCCCGTTTTGTACGTTATACATCCTGCGCGAGCGTCGTCCCCGAACGACTATAGCGAAATCGCTCCCTTCTCACTCTCTCGCAGCATACTTTTATCCGTGTCCTGAATCATAGATTTTCGGAGTATAGAGCCTTTTCCCACATGCCTTTCGCACGCCGCGCGATGCTTTTGTTGTGCAGCTCCTTCCTCTCGTACTTCTTTCTTCTCTCTCTCTCTCTCTCTCTCTCTCTCTCTCTCTCTCTCTGTGCCTCTCTATACTACCTCTACGCTACGGATATGTGTGTGTAGTATCCTATAGTTGTGTCTAGAAAGGGGCCTTTTTTCTTCCTCGAGGCACATACGTAATGCGGTGTAATTAGAGAGCGGAATGTTTAGCGATTATTTATACTCGCGGAGCACGTGGGAGTCGACGATTTTCCAAACACCCTTCCGCGCGCCAAACGATTTCCCATCGCAGCCCTTCGAGCGATAGAAAAAAAAAGCCCTTCACTCGATACCCGCACACACACACACACACACACACACACATAGGTATATAATCTATACCTGGCGCGCTGTATTACAGCGGCGAACGCAATTTTCCCATGATCTTGGCCTCGCGCGGGGCGCGCATTCCACGGCGCTCGCTCTCTGCAATTTACATCGGGCCGCGCGCGCAACAGAGGATATATAAGCTCGTGTACCGTAATAAATGCGCACATGTACGTATATATGTATATACGCGCGCGGAGAGGGAGAGATAAGAGGCTGTGAGCGCGGGCTTCTTGTTTTTGTTTGGCTTTTGCACACGTGTGAGCGGCTGCGCGTGTATGGATTTTTCTTTGTACATAAAGTTAGAATGGGTTCCGTGCTCGGGCTCTCTCTCTCTCTCTCGGATAATCCCTCAGCCTCCCCCCCGCACGGTTTATAGCGCTGATTTCTTAATCGAATTTTATGCTCGCGTATTCGGCACTGTTCCGGTGCTTGCGTATCGGTTATGGTATAGGCGTAATGAAGCCGCGGCATCCAATAATATCGGAATTCCTCGCGCTGTGCAGCCGTAATAAGCCTTTACTTAATTAGCCCCCACTACACTCTGGCAATAGCGAGAAATCAATTCGGGTGTAGAGAGGGATCGCAGCGCATTGATCAGCGAAAAACAAAGCGGATCGTTTTGTATACGCGAGAATAGGTGCGTCGATATAATATATATAAAGCGCGCCGTGTACAGAAATTAGCCCCGAGGCAAACGTGCGCGCCGGGAACGATTTTTCATCGATTCGATTGTGCGTTAAATCTTCGCTACGTGTTTCAATCGAAGCCTCTTCGATTCGCGAGAGAAATTTCCCTCATCAACGTTCCCAAAATCGTCGGCCTTCAATAGAACGCGAAACTCGCGGGCCCTCTCCCCTATAATCAAACATACCACGCTCTCTCTCTCTCTCTCTCTCTCTCTCTCTCTCTCTAACCAATCAATCGCTCTCGCGAAATCCCAACGTGCAGTACAGCGAGCGAGAGCGGTGCACCCTATACACATACACACACATACGTACAAAACTCTCCCCTTCATCGATACAGCAGGAGCATCAGCCAACCCCTCGCGGATTTCGCGCGATTGTTTTCCTTTCGCAAGCGAGTACACGTATACATATACGTATAACGGCCGATCGATCGGCGCGCGAGTGTATTTTTTGCGCAGCAGCCCGCGCCCCTCTCGCTAAGAGTGTGTGTGTTTGTGTGTGTGTGTAGAGGGCAAGAGCCTGCCAAGAGGATTTTCCCTCTCCGCGTCTCTCTCTCTCTCTCTCTCTCGCTCGCTGTGTGTCCCCTCTGTGCGTTTCTTTTGAAAACGAGATTTTTTTGCGCGTTTCGAGGGCGACAGCACAGTGTGTATGTACGTATAACACGCCGGTAGAATTTGGGGAGGGTCGGACTCTCTGTACACCGATGGGATCGATGATCGGCTGGTATCGACGTGCGTTTGCTATGCACGGATGTATTCTACACGTTGCTTCTGCCGATGGCTGTGCTCGACTATTATTCGCTGTTCTTCGTTGTTCGAGACTGGATTTTAGTTGAGAAAAAGCAGCTAAATATTCGATTACGAAACGCACCGTTTTGCAACGATGGGCCTTCCCGGTCTGGGAAACTACGTAGCGGAGTTTCGGCTTTGTACGAGACTCTCTACACAGACACACACGCTTAGAGATATTTGATACAGAGATGTGATGGGGAAAACCGGTAGATCGGACCGAAGCCGTCTGATTCGAGCGAAGCGTCTACTACTACGTTGTACCGCGTTGAGAGTTCACTGAACTCACACCGCGCTCTCCGTTGCTCGCGCACAGCTGCTCTACTGCGGCTTCAAAATATTGACTATAGGTCGTATCTATCTGTATATGCGTATGCCCTACAGATATATCCACGGCAGCGTTGCTACGTACGAGTATGTGTGTGTGTGTGTTTTTAATATGCCTCGCTATACTTACACCTCAAGGGCTTTCCAAGTCACACTCGCTATACTTTCGACTTGCGTCATCCTGTTCTCTTTCGGCAATATACCTATATAGCGAGAGAGAGCTGTGGGTGTCGGATTCTATACATCGACGTTTTATCACTATAAAAATCATACATTCTTACTTTTCCGCGCGTAAAAATCGTCTCTCGAAAAATTCGAAAAAAAAATTCGGCGCGGAACTCTCGCATCCATAAAAAATAGCCCATCTAACAACGGTTCAACTTTCGCCAAACTGGCTTCTCTCCTCCTCCTCCTCCTCCTTCTCTAGCGACCGCATAGCAGCGGCTAACCGTTACGCGAAATACGTACACGTACGCCATTGAACCTATCGCCTAATCTGCCGACACTCGACGAGCTTCTCTCTTTTTCGTTCTCTATACACACACGCGGCAACGTGCGAATTCGCAAAAAAAATATACGGCCCCGAATTTTTCGCCCGCCGCGCGTGTGCAATCCGTTTGCTCAGGATATATTTTTTTCTCGCGTCTTATTACATACGCGTACCTGCCCGCGAACGGAATTAGCCGTCGTGGAATTTTCTCTCGGATATGTAGGTACATACATAGCTGTTGTGTAACGCGCGAATTTTACCCGCGGCGTCGTGTCCAAGTCCCAATTACGCCGTTTACTCGTCAATTCGTCGTGTCGACGCGTCGCTCCATCCATCCATCTATATATCTACAAGTAATACATTAGCACATAGCTCTTACCTATGGACACTGCTGCATATCTCGCGGATGTGAAAAAGTGCTTGCGCGACGGGGCCAATTACGCGCGAGAAATGGCACTTTGATCCGTTGCGGCGACGATTTCTCGCGCCGAGAGAGAGAGAGAGAGAGAGAGAGAGAGAGAGAGAGAGAGAGAGATGAGAGCCTCGTCGTCCAGCGTATATAGTGCCTCTCTTTTGTGCTTTATATTGCGGGATGCGAGAGAGTGACTCGCTGCGCGCGCGGCTCTTTGATGTCGCTCGCGCGAGCGCGAGCCATCATAGTATAGCGAGAGCTATGTGGAGTATACTTAGTGCGCCGCTGGTTTTCTGATATGCTATGCTCCGCTGCTGCTGCTGCGGGGATTATTATGATCGACGTCGCGATGAGGGTTTTAGGATTTTTTTTTTTTTCTCGAAGATACACGAGCTAGCTTGCGATGATTCGACGATAGAAAACGGAGCTTACTATATACGTGCGCGGTGAATTAAGTCGAAGCTTTTGTTAAAATATCTCTTTGACTCTAGGCGTAAGAGTAAATGGCTCAAAGAGCAGCAGCAAGGAGTCGTCGTCGACAGCGGCGGCGGCCCTGGAGGCATCGGTTCGCGATGCTGGCTTATCCCTGGACATCAGACCCCGAGGCGACGTCGTGCTTGGTCGCAAGGGTGTCACCCTCACCTGTATCGGGGGCCTTATGCAACACAGCCCAGCCACCACCGAGCTCACCTGGCTGCACAACGGACAACCAGCACCTCCCTGTGGAGGCCAGCGCTGCAGTCTTCTGCAGAACGGATCGCTGCGAGTTTTCAAGGTTCCGACACATATTTTTCTTACTAGCAGTTGCTCTCGACGAAGTGTATTCAAATTTTATGCTTTTCCTCGGCGAACGAATAAACCTGTCTCGTAATCGTAATTCTGTATTCTTACTGTCTGCTCGCGTTCGATCTCCATACTTACTTTTTTATTTTTTGTCAATGACGGAATAAAGAGAGATCACGCTGTGCCTTTGGCCCGTTTCAGAAAAAGAGCGCGATAGCGCAGAAGCGAAAGGAGCGAGAGGGAAATGCTACACTGAGCAGCAGGAGCAGCCAGAGGAACGAGTATCGCTGCGTAGCGCGCACTTCTTACGGGGCATCTCTGCGATCGGCGCCGACGAATATACTTTACGCTGGTAAGAAGAAGAAAAAAAAAAAAAAATTTCAGCTCGCTAAATGCTCGACGATGCGCCGATCGCTCTGATAGTAACGCTGGCGTTTCTCTTTTTCTTTTTTTCCCGCCAGAACTCGCCCATACGTTCAGGGAATCGCCGGAGGACTCGACTGTTCGAGAGGGAGAGGTGGCGAGACTTTCCTGCCTCATCGACAGCGTACCGTTTCCGCCTAACATTACTTGGTTACACGACGGCGAGCTCGTGCCGATTGATCACAATAAAACCAAGTACGTATATATTATATTCGATTCGGTACGAACGCTTCGACGATGCTGAGAGGGCGCTCGATTGTTAATTATTTGCTGAATCTCGTTGCAGATATGCTTTCATACCACCCGGTGTTCTTTATATCAGGGCAACAAAACTTTCTGATGCTGGTTCATACAGGTGAGGAAATGCCTTTTGTTTTTTCCTTTCCGAGGGTGGGTAAGGTGTGAGCAAACGGTGAGCGATTTCTCGTAACGATTCGCAGATGCGTAGCAGCCAATGATTTTATAAACGCGACCAAGAAGAGCAAAGAGGCTAAACTGACTGTCATCTCGAGGCACGAGAGCAAGGAGTCGTCGAGTTCGGTCTCGCTGTTTCCTCAAACTTCCTACAGCCACACACCGCTGATCGGCAGTCATCTCAAGCTGGCGTGCGCAGCTTCCGGGTATCCGACACCGAAGACTTCCTGGACCTTCGTAGCACGGTTTGCCGACACTGAAACTGCCAAGCACCGAGCTCTGCTGAATTCGAGCTCTGGTCTAGCTGTGCTCGAACTGAAGAATATCACTGCCACCGACGCAGGCACTTACGTTTGCTCCGTGAACAACATCACGAGCAATGCTACCAGAATACAGGTCAGTTTAGCACCGTCTTCCGATGCCTCATTTCGCCTGTTGATCGATCTAAAATGCCAAATTTTCATGTTCCAGAACCTCACTGTAGAGGTATACGTACCGCCTACGTTCGTCAAGAAACCAACGAATCAAGCCTGTCCAAACGGTAGGACGGCGAGATTCGAGTGTCAAGCTCGGGGCTTTCCTACGCCCCGCATTTACTGGCTTAAAAACGCTGCGGATATCACTATTAATGGTAAGAAGCCATAAGAGCGTACTCTAAGAAAAAAAAGATACACCTCGAAGCTTTATAATCCAATTGGCTAGTGACAAGGCTAAGCGTTAACTTTTTAAAATTGACACACATAGTATTCATGCCATATTATCTAAAAACCACGTTGTAATGCATTTAATTCGGTTAGACTATGAAACGAATATTACTTTAGACATTTTACTAACGTTGCGTACCGAAGTGTTTACGATTTCTCGGTATTTATTTTCTCTATCTTCAGGTCGTAGAACGGTTTACGAGAAGGAATTCAACAAGGTGGAACTGGCCATTTCGGCGACTGTCCCGTCAGACTCGGGAATTTACCAGTGCGTAGCGGTGAATGCTGCTGGCGAGGTTTCAGCCGCTGGTCGGCTACAAGTGAACACGTCTCGTAACAGTCCAGCCGCACCCACGTCGCTGAAGTGCGAGGCCCGTTCGCCCGTAAAAATATTCATCTCCTGGGAACCACCAAAGTTTTTACCTTTTACGAATATAGCCTATACCGTTCACTACAGACCTGTTGGTAAGTGAATACGGAAATGATACAAAAGGAAATACGCTGATCAAAGAGAGCGCAAAATTAACTGACAATTTCTCGAAATTCGTAGAAGGCGGTAAGGAGGAGGTTTCCCCGGAACCCGGCAATACTACATCCGTTGAAGTGACGAAACTTTTGGAACCATTCACAAACTATACTTTTTACGTGCGCTTATGGAACAATCATGGTCCGAGTGATCAGTCCGACACGATTACGTGCTCCACGAATGAAGGTGTCCCAAAAGCTGCGCCAAAGATTTCTGTGGATGCGATCAACAGTACTAAATTGAACGTTACGTGGAAACCACTGACTAAAAAGGAAGCGCAAGGAATTGTAACTGAATACAAACTAGAATGGAGGCTATTTCAGCATCCGTCGGTGCGTGTACGCACCCTGCCGGCTACGGTTGAGCAGTACGTTTTGACAGATATGATACCTGGCGAACCATACGACATTCGAGTGATCGCGAGGACTAAGCAAGGTTGGCCGAACGTTAACAACTCACAGTTTGGATGGATAACCGTCACGATGCCACAATCTAACGATCTCACCCAAACTCAGGTTTTCATTCTTAATTCCACCGCTATCCAGGTAAAACATAATACTGAAATACGTGTAGAATCATTTCCACGTACAAAGATTAATAAATAAACTCAATCTTAATGCAGGTCAAGTGGAACGTTAAAGCATATTCAATTTTGCATTTTAACTCTTGGAAATTATATTGTAAAAATGAGGACGGCGTAACGATTGTTTCGGTTAATCTAACAAAAAATGCTACAGAGTATTTGTTGACAAATCTCGGTGAATATACATATATTTTTTTAATACGTTGTTTTCATGCAGAGGACTAATGCAGATTGATTCTTGCAGAATCCAATATTTCGTATTCAGTTGAACTGTGCGCTCTTGATAATGGCGAGGCTGTACATTGTATCACGAAACGAGCTGATTTAACGGAAACCTCAGTAAACGATACACCAACTGGATTAGAAGCTGTACCAATATCTTCCGATTCTATACGTTTGACGTGGTCATCAAAAGAAACCAACGAATCGAATTCGTACGAAGTTTGTTATCACTCAGTGCTTCTTTTGAATGAGCTCTCAAATTGCATTCTAGTGTAAGCTACATACCGTTTAAAACTGTTATTTGTCAACGCATTATTTAATCATGTACATCAAGCTTGATAAACATGTTCTTATTTTTCAGAAACTCTACAAAGATTGTTATAAATAATTTGAAACCGTTCATGCTGTACCAATTCAAAGTAAAGTCGTTGACCAACGGCACTAATCAGAACCATTACAGTGAGATCATAGAGTGTTATACGAATGAAGATGGTAAGCTGAATTTTATCTTTTGCGTGCGCATACGGTGAAAATGAAGACATTATTTAACTTTCCTACCTTTTTAGTTCCAGGAAAAGTAGAGGATATCGAATGGTTCCTAATAGACAGCACAAAAGTTCGCGTGGCCTGGAAAGAACCAAGCAAAATGAACGGCGTCATTCAAAATTACTTTGTGGCTTACACGCTGGACAAAACCGAACCCAAATCTACTTGGAATAATATAACTGTGCTCGGGAATAAGACTTCTACGAGTCTTTCCGGTTTACTCCCAGGCAAGAAATATTTCGTCGTTGTTCAAGCTGCTACAAAAGCTGGATCCGGTAGTCCATCGGAACCAATCGTGATTTTGACCGGTGGAGGCTCTTCTGAAACTTCTAGTTCTTTGGATGAACATAAACCTTTACCGAAAACTAAAGAAGATAAAAAACTTGGTAAAAAGATTAAATAAATAGTAAAAAAATTTCTGTTATGTATTATAACTTTTATTTTTCGCTTGTAGGCGTTATTTTAGGAATAGCGATCAGCATGTTCTGCATTGTAGTGTGCCTGTGCAGCATGTACTGCAGAAAAAAGTACGAGAGTTTAAGATCGCTTCGCGAGAGTGCCCAACCTTTGAAGAGCCGAGTAATTACAAGAAATAGTAACGGTTGTTGTGTCGATCGGTCTTCCACATCCGTAAGCCAACCTGCTAATATGACCAACGAAATCGAGCTCGCTGTACTTTGTCCTCCAACGCCGGTAACTAACAATCCACTCTGTGATACTAAAGTGCGTAAATGGCGCAATTAGATTTGCTAACTTTAATATTGTAGTCGAATTGTTATATAAATTTGCATATTTTGTGCACAGGGTGGACTTCCTAATGGTATCATTGAATCAAAAGAACCGCTTTTAGCACCCTGGGAGATAAACGGAATAAGACAGGATCTTCGGATAACAGAAAATCCACAGGTGCTTATACTACTTTATTTTGTTATAAAAATCTTATTTACTGAAAAACGAATATCACAAGATATCAAGAGCCTGGTGTTATCTAATCCGGTATTTGTTTTCAGTACAAGCCAAGGGAGATTGAAGGCACAAACAAATTGCAGCAACTTAATGCTCAGGAGCCACCGGATATGAACAGCACTCAACTTACCAGTATGGGCGGTAGTGATGAGAGTCTTAACAACAACATGAGCAATAACCAAGTAGGAGGTAACCTACCTGCGAATCCTGCACCCGCAATTGTTCCCGTGCTCGAGCCAAACGGCTGAAGCGACTGGTGCGCGCGAAGAATCAAAGTTCCTGAGGACAGGATAACCCCACCGAAACGTAACGTATACCTACGTGGGCCTCTGTAAAGAGGACTTTTTCTTACCGTACCGACTGTAGTGTAGAACGTCGGTAGTATCCTATGTAAGATATATGAGAGATAAACAAGATAGGTAGAGACGAAGTAAAGAAGAGACTTCATCCCTTAAGACATAAATTGAAAGCATAATTAAGGAGATCTTGAAAGTAAGTACACCTTCAAGGAGTCTCATTGGTGTTTCGATTTCCTATGAATAGTTCGTTGTTTCGCTGAGTTTGCAGTTATTGCACAATCCTTTTGGTACTTGTAAATTATATAGTCATCTTCGAAAATAATTAACCGTTCGATTCATGAGATTGTGCGAGTTCTGATGAAAAATTACAACAAACGAAAATTTACTAAAAGATGATTAGCAATTGTATGCAACTGTGGCATGATTGCAAATTCGTTAAATGACGTTCTTATGAGTAAACTGCAAAAAGTATCAATGTTCCGATGAAACAAGACTAAGCAACCACTTCCAATAAAAGAAAAAGCAACAAACGAAAGATAGGAAAAAACAGACATACAACAGTTGAATACCACTACTTTTAGAACGAATTTTTATATAGCCATTACATAAGTTTGGGCCTGCTTTTACCTATCACTAAGACAAACGAGTATTTGGCACTTCTTTTTTACACAGTTTTACATGCATTTTAATGGTGACTGATTTTTCTACCGCGTATTTTATACAAAGACTTATACTACATGGTAAAAACTTCCAATATATAACGTATTTCCTATCAACTCATAGATCTGACAAAATAACCTAGTTGAAAAAGAAAAATAGGTTCACAGGAAACCTCCACATAGCAAAGATAAGACTATACAAAGAACTTAGATTCAATGAGTAAAAAATGGATTAGGTTAAATTAATGATTAAATACCGGTGTTACTTGAGACTTATTCCGATGTCAATAATCGTTGATCTATTGTATTATTCGTAAATCAGGAATCGTCATTATTTATCAAAAGAAAAAACAAAAGAATTAGACGTAGGTTAATGGCGAAGAATCTTTTATTTTCATTTTCAATAATTTTGAGGTGAAAGGTAAATCGTATACTCGTTGGACGAGTAGTAGAAAGCCCCGTTACAAATAGCTTTTTAACCTTTAAGTTCTTAGAGACTATATATTTTGTATTTTTTGCGCGTTGAGCGAAAACTTTTTATTTTATCATTTTCTAAGAATATTTTTCGTACATATTAGTTAATATTTAAGTTATTAATTTGAAGAATTTATAAGGTTTATTTTGATTAATTCTAAAGAGAGCATTTATAACTCCGTCGTAATTTTATTATTTTAAACTGTTTCGCCAGTTAATCTATCTACGCGACTGACGTCGTTGTAGATACCTAAAAGCGAAGGATTACAATATGCATTTATTCAAACACATTCACATTTATATATAATATATATATATATATACCGGACTGGTGCATGTTACCATGACAGAAAAACCCAATGCAGTACCTGATAGACTAAGTTTTATCATTTAGAGTGAGACATGTCAATGTTATTACTGTACCTCCATTATTGTTATTTATTACTTCTTACATTCAGTAATAATAGTATAAAATAAAATTTGCATTGGGACAGTTTTTCTAATAGAAAAAGAAATAGATCTGTTCATATGTTCTTTCGTTTACCAAGACGTTTAATGTTATTTATAATTTATTTTTCATAGTATAATCAATGTAGCAAATGTATTTATGCAACTCTTGCGTTTTTAAAAAATTCAAGTAAAATTTTAATCTGAATTTAAGCAGCTCAAGGCAAATATTTTAAAACTGTCCTGATGATTAGACGACAACTACAACGTTTTAAGTTTTTCCAAATAACTGTCATAACTGAAATTCATTTGAAAGAAAAGCATTATATTTTTTAAATCAGTAATCAAATTTTGCACTTTCTTTACAGCATTTCTTAAAATATGAAAAGTGCACAAAAATGTAAAAATGTATCGTATGTAGAAGTCGGTTAAAGATGCCTTCAATTCAAAGCTGCTCTTTATACAATTAAGTACTTTTTCCTTTCTATCTAAAGTATGTTGTGCTTTATCAATTTATCGCAAACTGAACTTAAAGATACTTCTGAAAGCTAAAGTTAAGAACGTTTTGTTTACTTAAAGTATTAAACGATCGAATTACGTTGAAACTTAATCGTCTATATTTACACCGCGTGTAGTTGATTTTGATTAGATTATTTTACTTTACATAAGTAATAATCAGTTTAAGAAGAGTAGCTATACTCTAGAAGGACACGGCATCTATAACTAATAATCATAATAATGGTAGAATTAATTTGTATAACAGCTGCATTAATGCTTCAAAAGGAACTTTTAGAATAATGTTTAAGCTAAAAAAAAAACGGAAAATCAAAAATAGGCATAGGATTCTAAAAAAATTGAACTGATCATTTGGAAGTTTTCTTTTTTTTTTTGGGCCACATTACGCTTTCCTAATATACCTTACAGTATTGATGACATTTCATTCATATTCCAAAAACACATAAATGTACGATAGTTAACAGTATATATAAGCTCGTTTATTTTGTTCATCCGAAAACAGACGTAAATAGATTCGTTAAATGTTATAAATTCCATGTTTAACTGTGAAATATTTCTTTTTGTTTTTAACGCGTATCGTTACGAAATTACCAATAGCAGAGTTACTTGCGTATGTACTTGACTCATTTTTTCTTACACTATTCTACCATCATCATTTCTGTATTAGTCATTTGAAAGAAAAAATAGGCATCGCGATATTTCAATGAATCAGTTTCGAAATGTGTAACCTGCTATTACGCGCGTAAGATTGTATAAGAGTATGTATAAGATGAACTAAAAATCACGTTGGCGACACAGTGTTTTTCTTTTCGGGTATATATACTAGACGACGATTGCAGCTGTGTTTCGAACTCCTTTTCTGCGCTGTCAACTTTGAAAATTAGAGAAACAGTATATAACGAGGCTGGTATTTTCTTTTGGAACTTATTGACAAATAAAACAAAGATGCAAAAGAGATACAAAAGCAAAAGTTATAAGTACGAAATGAAAATACAAAAAGTAATGTGTACCTGAATCGTACAACAATAGACCTTAAAAAGTGTCGAATAAAAAAATCGTTGAAACGTTGACGAGAGCAGTGGAGCCTTTCGAGACCGACTTATAAACGGCGTGCGATTAAATGCTGTTCGCTTTTGTGTACAGGACAATTAGAGTTGATTGTATAAAATTTTTAAATTCACCCTGCGCATATCTGTACCAATAGGCTCAGTTAGAAGGGTCTTGAAAATCAACTCATATAACGATGAAAAATCAAACTAACGCTTTATATTTTATAAAATAAAATAAAATGCAGAATTGTACAATTGAATCGATTTATGTAAACTCTGCAAGCTTATAGAGTTCTTAAAAAGACTTTTCTCGCTGAGTACCGTTGTCGGGTATACGAAACTCAACTATACATTATAAATGTAAAACTATCATAAGCACAGCTCCTTTGCGCGAACATTAATTCGTTCAATGTATAGATCAGCTTGACAGGCTAGCGAACGGCGAAAAGCGAAGAGAAAAGAAATATATAGGGTCGCCGTGCTATTGACATTCAGTGCGCATTTGTATATGCTATTAATAAGTATCAACGTTGAAACACTGTACTGTATTCTATTTAAAGGAGCTATAGCAGAGAAGTGAAAGCGAGTATAGGCAAACTAAAGAATAAAAAAAAAAAAATTATCCGCAAACAAAAAGATAAAGGAGGAAAACGTTAAGTACAAAGCAATAATCATAGGAAAAAAGCGCGCGAACGAGAGAAATAAAATAGAAAGAGCGGAGGAAGAAAAGAAACTCGTCAGAGGAATAATCGCGAGCTGATGTGTATTCGTGAGGCGTCGACACTTGCGGTAAAGGTTTTATTTTTATTCTAAAAGTCAAGCTTTTTCTCCATACTATGTTGTGCTTTTTTATGTTGTTAAATAGGGTTGACTTGCTGCCAGTGCTGACGCCTACGATTTTCGAATTTTAATTTATATTTTTTAACATACCCACAGTTTCTCACGATATATAATGAACATTTATTTTTTGTTCCATCGCTCATAAGTTACCCGTACGTATAATAATTGTAACGATATGCTTGACGATGCTGTCGATGCGGAGACGCGTAAATTTGGTTTGCAAAACTACGCCTTACGCTCGATCTTATTTATTGTCATTCCAGTATTCAGCATTTACATTGGGGAAGTCCGCACTTGTATGATATACATTATAAGAGCGTATAAAACAAAAACACACATAATACACAATTACATATTTGGTTCGTAACTGTGAAATCGATCGATGCAAATGACTAAATCTGGTGCTCCCAACATAATCTTGCAATAGATGATGCACAAATAGTTTTCATTTTATTGATATTTTAATAGATATAGATTCTTTAGCCCTTGCAGGATTGTTTTTTGAATGCTTCACGTTAATATTTTATTCTCAAAGTTTAACTCTACAGAAGATGTATCTATATATTTAAACGCATTATAATTGTACAAGCAGGATAGCTTACAATAGTTATATATTTACGTATTATACGCTAAAAAACAATAGTATATGTTGTGCAATGGAAAAAGAAACTTTTCAATGTGAAAATCGATCAGTTACCACGCTTAATGAATAGGATAACAGTGAATTCAAGTGTTCAAGTGAATTCTCAAATTATTATAGTGCAGAACTTAACGATTGATTTGAGAATGTTGACAAAACAAGACACTTATTTATAAAGCGATATTGTGTATTCACAAAGCTCATATACTTGAATATTCTTAATCTGTTCACATAATAATATTCAATCAGTATCGTAGAGATCGCTAATGATAATTACGTTACACGACAAAGCAGTTATTACGCATGCGTCGATATTTATTTAAAATAATAGCAAGCAGGTACACAATTTAAAGCAATCATTCCTAAAACATATCATAACGACCACACATCAATCATAGAATAACAATAGTTACAGAATCAGAATAGCAAAGCAACCAGCAGTATATTCAAGCCAACTTTTCATTAACCATAACTAATTAAACGTTGTTGGATTTCCCCTCGCACATAGAGACACTGTACCGATTTTTTCTTGCATCGATCGAGCGCGAAATTCATCAGTATATTATTATTACCTGCACATCGCTAAGTGCAGATACACACACAAACGCATTCATCAAATGTACCGTTGGCCACCTATATAGACCAACCTTAGTATTAATCGTTGTACGGCGGCTCTAGTCGAACAGATATACCTCCAATAGGCACTTCTCCCCATAGCCGGGGCATTATACCTATATATGTACGTTATATTACGCCTTTCCGTTAATTTTTATTTCCTATCATCTGAATGATTGTATGATCCCTCCCTTTATCCAGTTCTTATTACCGTTCCTTCGTCGACGAATGAAGAATTACTTAACGATGGTATACTTAACGATTGAGACGAGCGAACACCTCACAGTACCTACCTGTAAATGTTATAGAGAGAAGCGAGGATTTTAAAGAAGAAAGAAAATAAATTGATACGCCTACGTTTTTCTCAGCGTTTTACAAAACTTTCGTCGAGGAGGATAAACAATGTACTTTGCAGTGACGCGAGAATGGATGAGCGACGATTATGTAACTAATGTTAACTGTAAGCGGGTTTTGCGCTTCTTTCAATTATCATTAGATTTATGTTAATTACGGATTAATTATCATCATCGGATCATCATCATTATCACTATTATAGATGTTTCTATGTTAGTCCTCGAGGACATTCGGTACAATTTATTTTATTCGTATGACAAACCCTTCATATTTTTTGTCCATCCCTTTATTCTCTAGACTTGATTACTGTGCGTATAAAATGTTCGAAAAACTCGCGGGAAAAAGTAAAAAAAAAAAAAAAAGATTATACCGTACTTTGCAAAGGTGCAGTCGCGTTGTACATAAGTATCTCACCGACCCTCTGAATTGTAAATAGACTATATATTATATACATATTACCTGCTGAAGAATATTAAAAGTATATATTTTAATATATTACATATAATTAATTACATGAACAAAAAAACTATTATAATCTTATTGTTTGAAGTATTCGAATGAAAACGATACACAAAATGTTTAAGAATATTGTTGACCCTTCGGAACACAGCATCTTGTTGTAATGATGACGATTAAATAAAATTAAGGCAGCGTATTAAGTGTTCGTTCGTATTTACTTCTCCCGATACATAAATTCTCCAATTTCCTCCATTTATCTATGTACCTTATACATTTTTTAGAATCACCCTAGCAATAGAGCTGAGCGCTGTAATTTTTCCTGAAGGTGGTTGAATATCATTGAAAACGACAGAATGCATTTAAAAGGAATTTATTGACCATATATACGCGTTTAACAATAGTTTTACGAGTAAAGGCGACATGATTTCATCGTTAACAGTTCGTTTCAGCCATTGAATATCAACAATTCACTGTTTATGCCGATTAAAAATTTAACGTCAATACTATATGCAATACAGTAAAATCGTCTAAATACAAACGCGTTCTCATATGAGACACTAAGAACATTGTTACATTTGATTTATGATTATTTGTACTTGTTTTAAGAATATAATAGTGTACCTGCGTGTACAGGTAGCCTGTGTAAATTTACTGTAAAATCGGTAAGTCTGGTTTCTATATTGCCATTCGGTATACCGGAACTGCGGAAGATTTCAATTTGAATTGTTTCAATTCACTTTCGTTGCGGAATGTATACAGTTATACAGTAACAGTACGATAAGCCCCTAAGGAAATGTAAATTCTTAGAAACTTGAGCGCGATTATCGTGTGTATAAAAAAAGCGAGAACTTACAGCTATTTACGGAATCACTCGCTATTCCCATAAATTAACTTCCTATTTGGCGTTCGGTAAGTCCTGGATGGAAGATTTCATAGAAAACTAGTCGCAATAAGTGCATAAGTACAACAACTATAGTTCATTCGATTCGATCCAAAAAAGAAGTCACACAATTAAGTTCATTTAATAAAACTAAGATAAAAAATCTATAAGATTCAATCATTAAATCTAGGAAATAAAACAAACAAATTTAGAACCTCAGCCGTAACATTTCTAACAAAATCAGTCGATTTTCAACATCGTTTTGGATGAAATCTCCGAATTAGGAAAGCACGTCTTCCTGCACCTTTATTGCTTGTGGTTATAGTGAAATTTGTTCTGTTTCCTTTTGTTCCGAAGAGACATATCGGAACATGACTAGTGCTCTGATTCGGATAAGTTTTAAGTACATACATTGCTATTATTTTATCACATACTCTGGTAGGCCCATAATATCTTATAGAATAAGGTAATAATATGACGCATAATAAAGTGCGTCAGGCACGAGGTGTAGCGCTTCTCATCTTTGCACTTTGGAGCTTACTAGAAGTCTAAAAATAATATCGAAATTGGATGAGATCGCATTATAAAACTAGGGAATGTGGGAAAATTTTCATGGCAACGTAATCGTCCAATACCTGCAAAAAATAAATTGATCAATTTTCATGAAATCGCTATTGCTAAACAGAATGTACCGGTATATTCACGTGAATTCTTACTTCTTTCAGGGTCTCTTTTGTCATTTTGGGATAGTTGTAAGCGAAGTCAGTACTCTGAGACAATTTTCCAGGGTATAGATATAAATGTTGATTGTGAAGTAGCTCCTGATCTATATAAGGTGAAAGTGGACTGTTCTCTACACCATCTTTATTGCATGCCTCTGCCCAAGGTCCCATATGTTTGTCATTGATTTCCTCAACGACTGTATTCATATCCATCTGTAAATTTAACGACAAAGTTGATTTTTTTTATCGCATTTCATGGCGTACTTGCTTGAAAATTATAATAAATTAAAGCTGGACTGTACCTTTGCTATGGATGATAGTGCTGTACCCCAATAATCATGATTTATGTTAAAAAGTTCAGACACAATAGCACTTATAGATCCTTGGGTGGAATTTCCTTCGTCAACAAGATTGTATATTTGTCCAACGGTTTCCGGCTTTGTAGCCACGTGCCAAATAGCGCGAGCCACGTCTCTCACGTGAACTGTGTTCATCCGCAGTTCAGGACCCCAAAGTAACTTCATCATTTCACCCAAGTGCTTGTATACAGCTCCAATGACTAGGCGGGGAGCTAAAATACAAAAGAAAAGAATAAAAATTGTAAATATGATAGAAATTAAAATATTATTCATATCTTGAATTGATTCGTGTACCTAGGCCAGTTCTGTCACCAATGCCATACACAATAGCAGGCCTGAGAATAGTATACTTTAGGCCAGGAATACTTTTTAGGTCATTCTCAACTTGGAGTTTATGCTTGGCAACATAGGTCCATGGTTCAGCTGCAGTATCTTCTTTGAGAGGCATCTAGAAATGTAAAGCGATAAAATAACCAATTAAGTCAATAAATTTGTGTTCCAATGAAAATATATACTACTAAATACAAACCTTCTCAGAGGAAGAAAAATTTCCAGAAGAAATTTCAACATAGTGCTCGACTCCAATTTTGGCAGCATGCTGTGCGCAGTTCATGCTTAATTTATAGATTCCTTCCTTGTAAACTGGATCGGTTTGTCCACTTTTGGTCTCCCCAGCACAGTTGAATACATAACTTATTGGGGTATCCAAGGAAAATGCGTTCTGACACGAAACTAGCAGAGCAAAAAGAAATATCACAGTTAATATAGTCGCATATAGTCATCCCAATTTTCATTCAACTATTCATAGATATTACCAGGATTGATGAGATTAGCACTTATAAATTCTATCAAAGGATTCTCAAAAATTTTCTGATGCTTGGCATTGAGCCAGGCAGTTTGAGGTGGTACTTTGTCCACTACCCTCAGATAAGAAACGAGTTCATTTTCAATTAAGTACTCCACCACATTGCGTCCTATGAAGCCACAGCCTGAAAAAATAAAGACAATAGTCAAGCAACTCGATGCGCATAATTCAATTTATTGCAATTCAATCAATGGATGATTCATGCCCATCGATTCGATCAATCTCTGTCGCAGTCACATAGCTGAATAATCGAGGCCAATTATTTCACTCAAAAAAAAAAAAAAAAAAAAATCACTGTCTCCTAAAAAAAAGTCCATCGAGTTAACGTCCGTTCTCCGATCGTATTTCTAAATATAAATCGTGGCACAGTGATAAGAATTCCGGAGCAGAGCCGCATGCACACACTGCACAACGGCTGTGCACTTGCTCCAAAATAAAATTCAACAAAACAACCGCAAGGAAGGCTGATGCACCATCGCAAAAAATATACATCTCTCAACTCACCTCCGAGCACTATGACTCCTGGTTTCCCGTTAGGTACTTTGTCGTTTGCCATTTCTATCGAATTCCACTGCACACGCGACCGTCGAAAATTCCACACTAGCCGCTCTTACTGCTCTTAGCTGTCTCTCTCTCTCTCTCTCTCTCTCTCTCTCTCTCGTCCTTCCTCCCTCTCCTCTCTTCAACGTTCGCCTTCTTCGTTTTCCTTTCGCGGGGTGTATATAGCTGAGCAGCACACGTATGAATTACGCACGCACACCGGCACACCGGAACATCCTTCTACTACTGTATAATAAAAGTATAAAGTATACCGATGCGCGAGGAGTATATTATTCTGCTCGTCGACGGCGCAGAGGGAGCGAGTATATAAGAGTAGATTCGACGAGTGTCTGCTGCTTCAACGTTTCTTTCTTTCCCCTCTGGTGTTAATATGCGGGGTATCTTAATACAGTTGTGAAAAAAATGTACACACAGTCTTGAACTGCTCGCAGCTGCGAGTGTACGTACGTGACAGTAGCTCCGCGTGCGTACGTTGACAAGTGGCAGCCACTTTATCAACCCTTGATAAGAGATAAAAGACTTGGCGCGCGCGTACGAAAGAGGAAGACACGAGTCGCTCGCTCTCATGCGCGCCTGCGAACCACAACCATCGGCCCGCTGATGCATCTGCACTGCACAGTCATCGTTAATTTTTTTTCTCGTCCGCGACTGAAACGCGCGATTCGCTTTTTGCTCTAGCCTATTTTTTATCTGTTATACCTATAGGTACAATACTAAGATGTGATGAACGATCACCGAGTACACGTATATTGTTGTAAAGATTTGAAAATAAATGTAGGTTTTAGTCGCGGCTTTGAAAAAAATTTAGCGATATTTAGGACTATAATAAATATAATGTAATAATTTATTGAACAATTCGATAAAACCAATCAATACAATGTATGATTGGAAAAGTGGATGAGGAATAAGTAGGAGCAGACAATTTTCATATAGAACCTAAATTCTAGTCGGAATTATTATGTTCTGCAAGATAATCTTCCGTACGGCTACTGTAACTACTGATTTTTACCATTTTTCATAAAATACCTACATCTAATCAAACAAAAGCAAATAAGAATCCAGCCGCGATATGCTTATATACCTAAAACTCGAAAGCCATATCAGAATTGCACGAATTTTTCGCGAAAGCTGTATTTATGCATGATGCAGCTCCGAAAAATTGGTCAAGGTTGAGCACCGCTGGCCGGCCGAACCTAACCTGCGCGCGGCGCGATATTTATGTAACTTGGCCTGCTCTCGCGCCGATGAAGGGCAGCTGATCCTCCGCTGCACCCCGTGATCCCCTACTCGATCGCTCGTGTTCTGCATGTGCGACGACGACCTCGACTCTCGCCGAGCTACCTGAACAGCTTCGCAGGTGAGTGATTCGAACCAGTTCTTTATCTTACGTATCAAAGTCGTTCGATAATCAAAGGACAGTCGTCGTTTTTCGTGTCGCACGCACACTACTGTCACACACGTCTAATCGCGATGTCACCCTTCCAACAGGTTACGGCTCTGGATCCCCTAAGTAAATTAGCCTAGTTTTTTCATATCGAAGAGCAATGGGCTCGAGCCAGAGCTCCCGCAAGCTGACGATCGTCAACGAGGAGGACGACGTCAATGTCATCAGGATTTCGGACGCCGTCGCCAAGAGGCTGGCCCAGAGCGCTGAGGCTGCCAACGAAAAACCAGCTGCCGCTGCTGCTGTGACGAGGGAAGCGGTCAAGGCTCCTGCACACGAACCCACGTCTGCTGCGGTGCCTGCTAGGAATGCAGCTGCCATGCAGGAGCTGTCCGATGCCTACTATCCAAACTTCACAATATCTGCTCTGGAGATGCAGCAGCAGAAGGAGAGGGAACTCGCTGATCAGGAGACATACTGGCAGAGACGCCTGCAGAACCTCGAGAGGACGCATGAAAAAATCAATCGAGCTATCGATCAAGAGTACAAGAAGGCTCTCACGATCTTTGACGACTGTAGAGGTACTGGAATCCAGTGTTGGATTTAGTGGAACGATTGATAGGCTGGGCAAAGTTTTTGTTTGTTTAATCTTGGCTGTTGAATTGTATAATCTGCCGTACAGGCTTAACTATGATGTTTTAAGTCAGAATCAAACAAAACATTCCAAGCTGTGTGCAACAATTACATTTGCTTTTTTTTTTTTTATTGAATGTGATGACTTTATTTTTCATATGATCAACATCTGATTGCAGTGATCAAAGTCCAGGATGCAGTGAAGCCATGCAATGTGAACAGGCAAAAAGTCTTAAAATGCTACCAGGATAATCCAAAGGAAACACTGCGATGCGCCGATCTGGTCGAACAATTTTCAAATTGCGTGGATCAACGCCGAGCACAGCTGATGCGATGCAATTAATACCTGCCAGCTAGTGTTGCAAAGAGAAAAATGTAAAAAAATAATTTGTTTTGCTCACCAGGAAATACATAACTCCTAGTTGTTGGTAATTTACAATAATTTATGACTTTGTGGAATATTTTGAAAGATGGTGTATGACATGTGTGAATGCGAGTTCCAGCAACTGTATAATAATAAACCAAGTTTGACGGTTGTGTTATTTCAAATCTCCACAGGGATTGGTCAAGAGAAAGCTTATGGACTTTGAATTCTTCGGGGTCCTTAGAATATTTTTATTAAATAAAATATTATAAATAGAAAAATGAATTACATAGTTTAATGTTTTATTTACCCTATAAAATTTACTTCTTATGTTTAGTAAACTTAAATCACCCTACAATATCATTCAACTTCCCTTATTTACGTAGATTGTTCAAAAATATAATGCATTTTTGCACAATTTTTTTTTAACCATTTTTACACATTGTAT
Source organism: Trichomalopsis sarcophagae (assembly GCA_024372645.1). Taxonomy (NCBI): domain Eukaryota; kingdom Metazoa; phylum Arthropoda; class Insecta; order Hymenoptera; family Pteromalidae; genus Trichomalopsis; species Trichomalopsis sarcophagae. Next base: position 2,437,274 of record QLSS01000011.1, read on the forward strand.
ATAGCTTTCTATGTTTTGTACCAAGCATATCATTTAAAATTACAGTAAATTCACGCAATAGTTAAGATAACAAAATTATAAGCAGATGAAAATTTTTCTTGTAATGAATTGTAATTGTCAAGTTTATTTATTTTTAAGTTTATTTAAAGGTAGATTTAAAAAGACTATTCATTGATAGACTATATTCGTAGGTTGATGCAAAACTTGTAACTCAATAAATTAAGATAAAATTAAAGAGGACCAAATAAACTTTTTCTGTTTCTACAGAAAAGATGAATGCACATATATTCGAGAATAGCAGTATTGAATAAAGATTATAATCATTAGGCCCTCCTCAAATTTATAACAATTTTTATACAAAATTTAATATAATTATCAGATTCAATTTAACAACTGAACTTAATCACCTGTTACAAAAAAACTTTTCAACATTGAAAAACACCTTAATTCAATATAAAACAAACTCTCCTGTAAATAAAGCTTGATATTTCCAAAGTACTGTTTGAAAGGAAGAAATTGTTCAGTCGCTCTTCTTGTCTCCTCCAGCAGATAACAGTTTAGAGTGCTCTTCATTTAATCGGTCATACTCTTTAGCCAAAGACTCTGCCTGTGATTTTACTGCAGCTTTATCTTTCTTCTCCTTTTCCAGTTCACTCTCCAACTCCTTCAATTTAGCCTTCAGCTCAGTCACAGCTTTGTCATGTACTTCATTTGTGTCATTCTGTGCACTTTCTCCAGATTTTTGCAGAAGGTTTCTTGCTGCTGATGTAGCAGATTGAGCCTGCTTCATTGAAGCTTCACTTTGGGCGATAAGAGTAGCTTGAGCTGAGATGAGAGTAACCAGTCTACGAATCACAAGACTCAAAAATAGTGCAAACCCAGAGATGTAGAAGTTTCTCTGAGCGCGAAACAGCCTCATGTTGCCTAAGACAAAAAAGATTTTCATTTCATCAAGAGAAATATGTGTATTTTTTTACTGATAAATCATATCAGAGATCAAAGTTATATCTAAAACTGCTTATCAAATTTTTATCAAACAACACATTTCTAATTTTATGCAGATGATTACATACGTCATGTTTCAAAGAAGTTGATTAGTAATTTTAAACTACTGCAAACATGAAATACCTTGCATTTCAGTATCCAAGTGCGAGTGTGCATGCTCAGTAACTTCATGGCTTGAGTACTTTCTGATCTCACGAATAGCATCCAACAGGAATAGAACAAGTATCGCCAGCAGAACCAAAAAGTACATAGAAGCTTGTGCCGATAGACTTTGCAAGAATCTTGATTTGAAAAACCTCTGCCATCTCTGTGGCGAGGCTATCGGCAGAACCAAGAGGAGTACCACAGCAATCTCTGCGTAGAGGAAGGTGGCAATCAGCGTCCACTGTAAACTCATGTTGCCGCTTTTGTTCGTACGTACTTAACCAATTCTGAAACACAGAAGCCGCAAAAAAATTGATTTAAATTCCCTCTAGTTTTAAGGTATTCATAATTCAACAGTAGGCGAAATGAATATTTATATCGGGTATATATATATACGTCGCGTGAAAATTGCCTTTGGAAACGACGAGAATCTTTTTTGCAAGATTGCAGGATGCGTATGACCGCGATTTTTTTTTTTATTTTCACGGTGGTGAACCAGAATGAAATCAACTACATACCAGGTTATATATCTGCGCTGTACTCGAACAACGGTAAAAATATGCACTGCTATACTTAGCTGCAGCTACTTCGAGAGAAATACTCAGGAATAAAAGAAGAGGAGCAGTGGAGTTTACTTACTTGCACAGGTGCTGACGACGATTTTGTACGGCTAGGCCCAGGTGTAGATCCAACAGTCTAACCGAGCGAGTTCAAAGTTCGAGTGGAGGGGGAGAGATATACGTGTATGTTTGTATATATATGTACGCACATCAGCGGGAATGACAAAATCTTATAAATACATTCTCTGCGCTTCGCTGAAAGAAGAGCTGATCGCGATGTGTTTTGACGTCATCCATGAATAGACAAGTCGGACAGACCTTACGCAGCTCTTAGCGATTGGCGCTCGTCATTGTTAATTTTTTGTTTTTTCCCGCCATTGTGGCGATTTAATTTTATATATTTATCGCGGGATGAATCACATTTTATGTGTATACCTATAATGTGCGAGGATATGCATGGATATACGTTCGTGTGCGATGATGATATTCTTCTTGTATATTGTATAACGCGGTACAATTCGCTGTTTATAAGTAACATTTTACGACAATGCTTAAGTTGATGGTATGGGTTATATTTACTTATCATGAATGGTTAATATTTGTTGTTAAAATTAATCGATTATCTACTGGTTTGCAAAAAATTCATTATGCTACTTACCACTATCGTTCTTACGTCCTTCTCTGCACTTCTCGACTTCTCGATCCGAATGAAATTGTGCAATTTGATATATTGCAGTTAAAAAAAAACTTCATTGGGTATTGTCCAACACGGCAATAATTACAGCAAAATCACCCGCACTAGTATTGTAAAACAAAAGAAAAACAAATTGTTTATAAATTTCGATTATTGAATATGCGAGTATGCACACAGTACGAAAAGACTACCCGCACAGTCCTGGCTCACCCGAAACAGAAATTATTTACCTTTTTTTGCCGAAACTGTTTACTGCAGTTATTAAAAAAGCGTGATGCTTTTGTCCCGCCAGGTTGGTACTGGTCGAACTCGCGGCATCAGCGCCACGACCGCGAACGTGAACGCACTGAACACGGATTTTGACGCGCGGGCGCGGATCGACACTGGCACCAGATGATGCTTGTTTTGTTTTGCGAGTATAGATATAGAGAACATTTGTGGCGCCAATAATTCGTTGGCTAAAGTAACAATAGTTTTCTCGCGTTTTATGGACGGCTCGCGATAAACATGCCGGCCTTTCTTAAGCACATCGAGGTGGACAATTTCAAGTCCTACAAGGGTAGGCTAACTATTGGACCTCTGAAATCCTTCACCGCGGTAATCGGCCCCAATGGATCCGGTAGGTTATATTTTCGTTTGCCTCCACTTTGCATGTAATTCAGTTCTTAACGATGCGCTTATTGTGCAGGTAAATCGAATTTCATGGATGCCATCAGTTTTGTCATGGGCGAGAAGACCAGCAGTCTTCGAGTCAAGCGGTTCAATGAACTCATTCATGGAGCATCGATTGGACAGCCCGTTGCCCGCAGGTAAGTTGCAGATGCTTGTTAGCGTTTGTATTGCACATTTCTCCTACAATTTGTACCCAACTCTGAAAGAATTCGCTGTTTTAATTGATAATCTTACTTTGCGCTTGTTTAGTGCATCTGTGACAGCAGTCTTTGAATTAGAAGATGGCACGGAAAAGAGCTTTATGCGCTCGGTTCATGGCTCTTCTTCTGAGCATCGTATTAACGGGGGTGTGAGTATTGCATGCTTTTCCTTATTATTCTTATACAATGTTGATGACTAATTATGAAATTTGCGTAGGTTGTCACAAGTCAAGTTTATTTGAACGAGCTAGAACAGTTGGGAATCAATGTCAAGGCAAAAAATTTTCTGGTATTCCAAGGTGCGGTTGAATCCATAGCTATGAAGAACCCAAAGGAAAGGACTGCACTTTTTGAAGAAATCAGTAATTCCGGGGCTTTAAAGGCTGAATATGAGCGTTTGAAAGCTGAAATGTTGAGAGCTGAGGAAGAAACGCAGTTCTCTTATCAAAAGAAGAAGGGTATCGCAGCAGAGAGGAAAGAAGCCAAACTTGAGAAGGAAGAGGCAGAGAAATACCAACGTTTGAAAGAAGAGTATGTGGAAAAACAAGTGGAACTCCAACTTTTCCGTTTGTTCCACAATGAAAAGGAAATAGAAAATCTCGAGGTGTCTTTGAAGAAAAAGCAGCATGATATTGAAAAAATTGAAAAGAAACGCGAAAAAGCCGAAGATGTGCTTAAAGAGAAGAAAAAAGAGTCTGGAAAATTAGGACGTGACTTGGCAAAGATCGAGCAGGATATCAGAGAAGTTGAGGTTGAGATTACAAAGAAGAGACCAGCGTTCATTAAAGCCAAGGAACGTGTTGCTCACATGCAAAAGAAATGTGAATCCGCTAAAAAATCACTGGCACAGGCTCGTGTTGCTGATGAGGCTCACAAAAAAGATATTAATGAGCTATTAGAGGAACTCCGTCAAGTTGAAGAAGCCAAAGCTACTTATGAAGCCTCAATTGCCGCACAATCACAATCGCAAGGTCGTGATGTTCAGCTAGAGGATGAACAAGTGAGTTTGTCTACAATACAATGATATGAAAGTTTAAAAAGTTATGTCTTTTCATTCATGAATTTAAAATTTTTTTGCAGGTTCGAGAATACAATAGATTAAAAGAAGAAGCTGGAAAGCAGTCTGCAAGATACACTCAAATGCTTGATTCAATTAACAGAGAGCAAAAATCTGATCAAGATAGATTGGACAATGAAGGTCGCAAAAAGACTGACATAGAGAACAAGATTAAGCAGAAAGAACATATGCTTGAAGACGCTACAAAGCGTATTGAAAAACTGGAGGAGCATATCCGCACATCAGAAGCTGCCCTGGAAGATCAGAAAAAGCTGCGGCAAGATTTGCAAAGCGACGTCGGAACTTCGAAAGATAGGATTCAGGAATTGCAGCGCGAATTAGAAAATATTTCAGAGCAGTTGGGAGATGCTAAAGTTGACAAGCATGAAGTATCTAGAACAAAGAAGAAGACAGAGATCGTTGAAAACTTCAAAAGGCTCTTCCCTGGAGTGGTACGTCATGAAAAATATTTGTATACTTTTATAGTCCATAGTTTATAGTTATATGAAATATAGTTTTCATTTTCTTGTTCTTTTTAGTATGATCGGATGTACAACATGTGCGAACCGATTCATAAAAGATACAACGTCGCTATTACGAAAGTGCTTGGAAAGTATATGGAAGCTATTGTTGTTGATACAGAAAAAACTGCTAGACAGTGTATCCAATATCTGAAGGAACAGTATCTTGAACCAGAGACATTTTTACCATTGGATTATATTCAAGCAAAGCCATTAAAAGAGCGTCTTAGGTAAATTTTATTTTAGAAACGCTTTAGACATGCTTGCAATTTCGAAAACGAAAAAAAAAAATCTATTTTTGCAGAAATATTCAAGAGCCAAAAAACGTGAAATTGTTGTACGACGTGTTACGCTTTTCTCCTAAGGATATTGATCGTGCAGTCTTATTCGCAACAAATAATGCTTTGGTTTGCGAAACTCCCGAAGATGCAAATAAGGTGGCTTATGAAATGGATAAAAAAGCAAGATATGATGTAAGTCTTATAAATGTTAAAAAATATGAATCGCAGTACGCGATAATTTACTGATCAAATTCTTTCAGTGTGTTGCTCTTGACGGAACATTTTATCAGAAAGCTGGTATTATTTCTGGAGGTAGTTTAGACTTGGCAAAGAAAGCTAAGCGATGGGACGAGAAGCAAATGTCTCAATTGAAAGCGCAAAAGGTATATATTACTTCATGTATAATTGTATACAACAAATTGATTGAGTAAATTCTTATGATAACATTTTTTAGGAAAAATTAACAGAAGAGCTCAGGGAAGCGCTAAAAAAATCTCGCAAAGAATCTGAACTGAATACCATCGAATCACAGATTCGTGGATTAGAAACCCGGCTAAAATACAACAAGAGCGATTTAGCTGCTACGGTAATGTTTATATTAAAGTACTATTTAATTTTTATTATATGATTTTTCTTTAACGAAACTTTGATTTTTAGAAAAAACAAATCGCTGAATTAAAAGCTGAATTAGAGAAACTGCAGAGCGAACTCGACAAATTTGGGGTAAGATACGTCTACCAAAAATTTATGTAAATCGGTATTTACATTTTACAAAGGTATTAAAATTTAATTTCTTTTTACTTTAGCCAACGATATCGGCTATTGAGAAAACTATGGCAGAACGTGATCAGGAAATCCAAAACATCAAAGAAAAGATGAACAATGTCGAAGATGACGTATTCGCTAGTTTCTGTGAATCAATCGGAATTTCGAATATCCGTCAGTACGAAGAGCGAGAGCTTAGGTATATTTTATACTTTCAATAGATTTTATAATACCTGAAAGCTTTTTAATACCTCTATCTTGATACATTTTTATTGTTACCTGCACAGGTCACAAGAGGAAAGAGCTAAGAAAAGAATGGAGTTCGAAAACCAGTGCAATCGTATACAAAATCAGCTGGACTTTGAAAAGCAAAGAGACACAGAAAGTACGTTATTTTTTCTTCGTGCTTATTATATAATACTGCAACAAATGTAAAATCTAAACTTTTTTAACAGGTAACGTCTTGAGGTGGGAGCGTGCAGTTCAAGATGCCGAGGATAAATTGGAGTCTGCCAAGCAGACTGAGAAAAATCAAAAGGGTGAAATCGAGAATGATGAGAAACAGATGGAGCAGTTGAAATCAACCAGAAGTGCAAAGAAGATGGAAGTGGACCAAAAAGATGAAGAGATCGGTAAATGTAGGCGTGAAGTCGGTGCTATTGCCAAGGACGTTCAAGCAGCTAACAAGCAGCTCAACTCTATTGAAAACAAAATCGAGCAACGCAAAAGTGAACGGCACGCAATTTTGATGCACTGCAAAGTGAGTACTACGTCATGTATTTATATTTTTAGAAATAAAATACTTGTATATATTAACAAATCTGCTATTTATACAGATGGAGGACATCGGCATTCCAATGCTTCACGGAAACATGGAAGACATCGCTGGTGATATGAGCTCCGTTGCCAGTGAGTCGAACAATGAAAGTGTCAGCACGCAGAAACAGTATGAAAGGGAGAGTCGCATAACGATAGACTATTCGTCACTACCAGAAAACCTCAAAGATGTTGACGAAGATGACCTAAAGAAGCAGACAGACAAATTAACGAAAGTGATAAATGAACTGCAGAATACGATTCAGCGCATCCAGGCGCCCAACATGAAGGCGATTCAGAAGCTATATCTGGCCAAGGAGAAGCTCCAAGAGACGAATGAGGAGTTTGAGCAGTTGCGCAAGAAAGCCAAGAAGGCGAAGACGCAATTCGAGAAAGTAAAGAAGGAGAGATATGATAGGTTTACGACCTGCTTCGAACACGTCTCTAACGAGATCGACCCAATTTACAAGGTAAATAAAGTGCTACAATCTCAGTCACAGTTAATAAAGATGAAACGTTTTTTAAGTTGCAACGCTGAGAAATAGCAATTAGTTAACTCCTTGTACTTTGTCTATATTAAAGAAACATTTTTCTTTGCAGAGTTTGGCTAAAAATCAATCTGCTCAAGCTTTTCTTGGTCCGGAAAATCCTGAAGAACCTTATCTGGATGGTATAAATTACAATTGCGTTGCACCCGGAAAAAGATTCCAACCGATGTCTAATCTTTCCGGAGGTGAAAAGACTGTAGCAGCTCTTGCTCTGTTATTTGCAATTCACAGGTGGGCCTCAAATTTATTTTGCGCAATGTATTTTATTAAAATCCATTCTAACTTTACTGTATGTTTTGCAGTTATCAACCAGCACCGTTTTTCGTGCTTGACGAAATCGACGCTGCCTTGGATAACACGAATATTGGTAAAGTTGCTAGTTACATCAGAGACAAGACAAATTCCTTACAAACTATAGTCATATCATTGAAAGAAGAATTTTACTCTCATGCAGATGCACTTATAGGAATTTGCCCTGATGTAAGTATTAAGCTTTTTTTTTTTTTTAAATAGAATTCACAGTGGAAAGATCTAACCATATATTTTTCTTTGCAGGTAGGAGAATGTTTGGAAAGTAAAGTTTTGACATTAGATTTAACAACATTCCCTACGCACGTTAGCTAATCTGTAAATATTTACGTAAGATCCATTGATATTCTTTTCTACATGTCGGACTTGAAAAGTTACAATATCGACAGTGCGATTCATATGTAGGTAAAATGCTGATAAAAATGGTTTTAGTAGTTAAGGCAAAACCTGAAAAAATTTAAGAATATCCAAATAAGGACAAGAATTATTTAAAAATTTGCTCATTTATTTTTACATAAATACGATAATGCGTTTACGCTGTGACTTGCATAGAAGTGCGCTCTCATAAGTGGTCTTAACTTTTGAAGCCCCGAAACTTAAATTATATCTACGGCCCGTTTTGATACCAAATCACTTCAACTCAATTTTTTTAAAACACTTGGAAGCGAAAATATAAATCTCAAAGGTAAATCGTGCAAATATTCTTGTATACATTTTTAATCAAAAAACGAAGATTTATCTGTTTGAAAATGATTATATATGCTATAAAACTATTTATAATTTATAATTTTCTCTGTATTAGTGTAAAAAAATTACGATAGCGATCTATATTGACATTATGCGAAAATGTAAGAAATGCAGATAGTTTGAAAATTCACGAAAGATGCACGTAAACTTACTTTTTTTCATATTGTTAAAGATACAAATAAAAAATAGTTCTAAAACTATACTCCGAACGCCTTTACTTATTCCGAACGTCCACCATTCACTAATGTCCTTATCACATTTACCTCACATCGCAGATTATAAGCTCAATATTCTGAAATGAGTATAATGAAATTCAATAAATCTGAAAACGTACATTCGAACACGGCGTGTACTATTTGAAAATCTCCCCTCTCGCGAATATTGCCCAAACGGTTTTTTACCAATTCCGGGAAATTCGGGGAACGAGCTTCTCCCCCTATAGCCAATCAGCGCCACCTCCTCCGCCCACCGCCGGATTTTCTCTCCCTCTCGGCTGCAACGGTCGTTTTTTCGCGTCATTCGGCAAGTGCTCCTCAAATCGGACGTACATCCGGACGGCTGAGCTAATATACTTGTGAGAATAAAGGGAGAAGAAGAGCGAGAAGATGACGGGGTCCATCGGCTTCCCAGTGCTGGAGTTGGAAAACTTTAAGAGCTACAAGAACAGAACCCGGTTCGAGTGGGCAGCGTTGATTACGGCTGTGGTCGGCCTCAACGGCACCGGTGAGCTGTATTATTTTTTTTTTTTTTTTTAAGTTTTCTCCTGAGCCAGAACTACTTTTCGTATTTGCGTTCCCACAGTGGTGTCGGATTAAGTTTTATATTTATGTGCGTTGCTTAGAGAATCAAAAAGTTGGCCAGAATGTCGATGCAAATTTTTAGAGTATATTTATGGTAGGTTGTTTTCACGAAGGTCGCGAGAAAATATCGAGACCCAGTGTTTCCTAGAATTGAAGTCGCGCGTCTCCCGGTGGTTCCAAGAAAGCCCTCGAATAGTGGACGCGACCTTTAACAACCTGCGTTATAAGGAAAATAAATTTTTACGCGTCTCGTTGTTTTCAGGAAAGTCCTCGGTAGTGAACGCGATCCAGTACGCCTGTTGCTTTCCCGAATTCGGCCGCGGAGTTACCGTGAAACATATCAAGGAGGATATCTGCAATTCAGAGATACGGGATTCGGACGATCCGAGGTATAATGAAACGAAAGTTTCACATTGACTGTTCATTCTTATTATGTGTGCTTTTTCACGCAGTGACACATGGGTCGAGCTGACCCTCGATGTTCATAACACGCAGACGAATTTTCGGCGAATCACCGACTATCGCAACTCGGTGCATCGCTACTGCATAAACGGAGAGGTAAACGCGTGTCGGATTCCCGCGATCTAATTGAACTCCAGTAAGTAGTTGACTATACAAATCTTCGAATCTTTCAGGAGGTCAGCAGAATTGTGTACAAAAGATCTCTGCTGCAGTACAATATCAACCCGAAAATCAACACTTTCTTGGTGCAGCAGGGCGGCATCGAGCGCTTCGCGACGCAGAGTCCGAAAGAACTCTGCGAGCTATTCGAACGCCTCAGTGGTTCCTACGAGTTCAAAGCCGAATACACGAGGTATAAACTAACGGGCGGATCGAAATAAATTTATTTCATGCGAAGAAGTGTACGGTAATGATTATCTCTTTTCCGCAGGTTGGAAAAGGAATTGCAGCGTCTCAGAGCCGAGGCTAGTGAGCAAAAGAACGAGCTTGCTTACCACCGAAAAGAGATGAAGAAGATACAAAAAACCGAAGCGGAGTGGGCTGAAATACGCAAGTTGGAGGATGATTACGTATGTAAAGATCATTTATACTCGTTATCGTTCTTTGTATGGCTTAGCTTCAACTTTTTTTCACATTACTTAGAATCGGTGCGAGTACGAGTATTATTTAGCTATATTGTATCAAATTGATAAAACCGTCGATGATTTAGTTGAGAAGCATGATAAACTTCAGAATAATATAAAAATTGCTCAAAAAATTAAAACTTCCACGGAAGAAGAAATTAAATTGCTCGTGAGTATGTTCTCGGAGCGAGAAGAATCCTTGGCGCTGATGGAGGCAGAGCTGGAGGAAGCAAGACGGGATATGTTGAATTATTCGACAAAAGAAGCGGAGCTGAAGGAAAAGCTTGCACTATACAAAAATAAAATAAAAAAGATCGAAGATAATTTAAAGGACATGGAGAAAAAGGTCGAAGCTCATAAGAACATTCTGAAGGATCTTGCTCAACAAAAAATGGAGATCGAAAAAGAAATAGAATTTCTTCTATCTCAATCCCAGGCGAGCTCCTTAAATCTAAACGACGAACAGGTGTTTAATTGCATACATATTTTTTCTTGTGTAATTTTGAAAAGGTTAAACATTATTGTGAAACTAATTTATGATTTTAGAACGAGATTTACCTTCAATTGAAATCAGAGGCTCTGAAGAAATGTTCTCATTATATTGATTTGATCTCTTCGAAAACAAGAGAGCAAAGCGCTATAAGGGATCAAATAGACGAATATAAGGCAAAAGAGGAATCGATCTTGCAAAAAGTGAAAAAAGAAAAATTACTCATTGATGAAATACATTCAAAGGAGCTGAATGTTTACAAAAATATTAATGAAACAGAAGAGGAACACACTAAGGTTCAAATCAATCTAGATGAACTTAAAAAAGAAATCGAAGGTTTAGTAGAAAGTAAAGAGCAATCATTAGCAGCCATTGATATGTTAAACAAAAAAATAGATGAACAGCAAGAAACCAAGCAAGATCAAATCGAGTCAAGTAGGAAACAAATCGTCTTAAAGGAATTAAAAGCTTATTGCACAGGAGTTGTAAGAATTATATACGTAGCTTCAAAATTCTACGAATGTTATAAATTGATGAAATAAAAATTTGTTATCGTTACAGCATGATCGTCTGATAAATTTATGCGAAGTTGGAGCTGAAAACTTGGAGATTGACAAGTTGGAGATCGCAATTACAAAAATATTGGGGAAGAAAATGGATCATATTATTGTTGATGAGACTAAAGATGCACTAAACTGTATATATTTCTTAAAAGAAAAATATAAGGGAAGCAAATACTCTACTGTCGAAACCTTTATTCCTCTGAATGGATTAAAGAAAATAAAATTCAATAGGGGGTGAGTATTTATAGGGCTTTCGTTATGATGAATTAAAATCCATATTTTTTTTTCAATATAAAATTGCTGTTATAGAATTTTACAAGGAGAAGAAAATGCACGCTTTGCAATCGATGTAATGGCTGTATCAGAAAAGTATAAAGATGCCCTGACAAGTGCTTTAGGAAACGTAGTGATTTGTGATACTGATGAAAGAGCCTCTGAACTTTCGAAGAACAAAAAACTAAATGTAAGCATCTATTACAATTTAAATAATACTGGCTAATTTTTTTTACTGAGAAGTCTGGTTAAAATTGTTTGATTTAAGTGCGTTTCTTACAACGGAACTCTTTACAAAAAAGATGGTACGTTTTCTGGCGGATTGTCTGATTTGTCAATTAAATCGAAAAAAAAATGGAATGAGAAAAAACTGCAAAATTTAAAAAATGAAAAGGTAATACTCGTTGTTTTTGAACGAGAAAGTAGCCAATTGTATTATAACAAATATCAAACATTTTTTAGGTAGAAAAAATGACTATTCTGCGAAAACAAATAAATGTTATTGATTCTAAAAATAAACAAATACACGAACTCGAAAGCAAGTTAATAAGTTTAGAAAAACGTCTGAAAGAGTATTTAAAACCATTACTACAAGTAAGTTGTTGACAATGCTACAATATTATTCAAAATATATTTTTTTCATAACATCTGCATTAGAAAGGTCTATGTCGGTACAAATTATAAAGTTAGACAAAAATTGAGTTATACGAAAATATTGATTTTGGCCCTATTTCTTTGATGAAGTTCAAAAACTTTTAAACAAATTTAACTAATGCTTTTTTAATAATAATAAAAAAAAATACGTTGTATAAATGAACGAATGGGCTCTTTCATATTTTTATGAAAAATTGTTTCCAATTAAAATCCTCGCTTGGAAAAGCCCATTTTCACTTCAAGTTGTACGATGTATTTTTTTATCTTCAAAAATATTGGATAACTTGTAAAATAATGAAACTCGGTAGAATCTGCAAAAGGAGTTAACAGATAAGAAAAATAAACTTGCTGGTTTAGACAATTTATTAAATGACCAGAAAAACTCGGTAAGTTAAAAAAATACTTTATGTTAAAATTGCATTGTTTGCGCGTGATCATAATTATTTTGACAATTTCAAGGGAGAGTTAGAAAAGCTAGAAAATGAATTTAAATCTACAACCAATGAATTAGAAAAAGTCGAGAAGAAGAAAGAGGATATAGAAAACAGCGTGTTTTCAGATTTTTGCGCAACTTATAAATTGAAAAATATACAAGAATATGAAATGGGAGATCTGGAGTAAATATCACAAATCATTAGTTTTATTAGATTTTTAAAATAAATTCCTCATATTTTACTTTGCATTAGGAAGTATATAAAGCGTGACAGTCGAAAGAAAGAGTTAGATAATCTTTTAGACAAAATTAATAATCAGATTGATTTTGAAAATAGTTGTATTTTAGAAAGTCAAGCGAAAGTTCAAAAACTGCAAGACGATTTGCAAAAAACAAAAGAGCAATACGATGAATTGAACAAAAAGAGCAATAAAATAGGAAAGCGACACGATAAGAATAAATTATTTTTTTCAAAAGATACAGAGGTAAAGAAAACGAGACAGGAAATAGAAGAACTTTCAAAAAAATTAAAAATGGAAGAAACAAAAATGAAGTCTATAAAAAGAGATTTAGAGGAATGGGATACAAGTATTAGAACTATAAAGGCGCAAATTGCGTTGCTTGAAAATAAAAAGCACAAATCATTAGTTGAATGCAAGGTTGACATTTGCTTTCTTGAAAGTTATATGCATGATATCATTATACCGTCCTAAATTCTTTATTTTTCAGGACAAGAATATTGAAATCCCTTTAGTGACTGGTACACTTAAAACAGCAAACTTAAAATCTGAGCTGATTGGTTTTAAGTCAGATACGGATAAAAGTAGCCAACGATCATCATCTGAATCTGGTATTGAAGAAAAAAATGTAGAAGTCGACTACACAAAACTCCCAAAATCTTGGAATGAATTGGGAGAAGATGGTTTGAACAATACTGTGAAAACACTAAAAGACAAATTAAAAACTCTTCATGAAACGATAAATCAAGATTTGCCGAATGCAAAGGTTTAAAGTTTTCTTGTGCACCTACAGCATTATTTAATTACTAATCCAATGTGTTTCGTTTCGTTTTAATTCATATTTTTCGTATTACATTATGCAAGACATCACGTGAAATGGCAATTAAAGCAAGAGCAAATGAACGCGCATTAAAGAAAAAATACGAAGATAAACTGAAAGAATTATCTAATACAAGCAAGGACTTTAACAACGTAAAAAACAACAGACTCATTGCCTTCCGAACATTCTTTTCATCTGTAGAGGAGGATGTAGGAAAACATTTTAAAGTTAGTAGTATGCTAAGTTTATTAGAATTAAAAAAAGACCAATCATCTTATCAATTTATTGATTTTAATCATGTTTTGTTAGACACTGTATAACTCAACAACAGCAGAAGCTCATTTAGTAATGAGAAATCAAGATGAACCATATTTAGATGGACTTGACTTCAGCTGTATTGTACCCAATAAAAGGTTTATTCAGCTACAAAATCTTTCTGGTGGCGAGAAAACAATGTGTTCAATCGCACTTTTATTTGCTTTAAATAGGTATATTAAAAATGTTACATGTGTATGCTGATCCAGCATATCATACTAATAATATATTTTTTTAGCGTAAAACGATCACCATTTTTGATTTTTGACGAAATGGATGCAGCTCTAGACAATGCTAATATAAATCGAATGACTAAATTTTTCTGGAAACTGAAAAATTCAACGCAAATGATTATCATAAGCCACCATGACTTAATTTGCGTCTGTGCTGATGCTGTTGTAGGCGTAAATATATCCGTATGTATACACTTGTGCAATGAACAATTTGAAGAAACGAATTGAACAAATTAAAATTCGGTTTGATTTAACAGCCAATTACAAATTCAAGTTATACTTGCCATCTTGATGTTACTTTGTATTCAAGAGAAGTATTAGCCGAACGTAACCTCAAAGAGGGCCATCAGGAACTTCCCGTACTTTTAAGATCCAAAATGCAAGCTAAATTGAAAAAGTCAAAGAGCAGAAGATAAAAGTAGGAAACGAAGAATTGACTTTAGACTATTTCTTATTAATAATCAAGAATTGTACATAATATGCGCATAAACGATAAGTAATTGTAAAAATTAAATTGTAACAGACATAACAGGTCAGTGTGGAATTTTCAGAATTATTTTTAATGAAATACACATATACTGAAAAATAGTGAAACGACACTTTCGTCCTCGTGGCAAATTATTTCAGCGCGACTCTTGATCATCGAAATTTTGTTTCGTTGCCTCGACGCTATACTTACTAGATATTACGATAGCGCGCGGAAAACTTCACCATGCGACATCTCGCACCCCGCGATTCGCATCTCTCTCGACCTACTTGCTTCGCGTGCGCTCGTCGCACGCAAAATAATTAAAATGGGAGATGATGGCCTGACTCAACTTTCTTTCTTAACAAGATGAAATTGCGCGTTGGCGATTGTTACCTCCCCTTTTTATAGTGACTGCAACGTGCCTACGTCTCGCGAATAGCCATTTAATCGAACAATTTTTCCTACGACGAGATTTTGGCAGAGACTGGTATTGCATTGTGTTATACATATAAGCTTTTGTAATTAGCGTAAAATGCAGTATTTTATAGATGATACACAACGGAGTTACGCCAACGAAACGGTTCTCGTAAATCGTCGCTCCGATTCGCTGCCTGCTTTTTAATGAGCTGACGCCGACAAAGAATGGGGCGTAACTTTGATTTATTGTCCCGGGACAGCGCATGATCGCTGAGCTCCGAGAAACTAAGCAAGGGCCTACTTAGAAGAGAAGTCAGCTCGAATGATCGGGAAAAGCTCGCGTGGGATAAATGCATTCTAGTGTACTTATTAACTTGTCGAATTTAGAATTGATCTCGCGTGAAAAAAATCTGTCTTTATTATTTCTAACTGCCACGCTTCTTAATATTTCGAAAAGTTATAATAATCGTCGCATCAATATTAATCGAGTAAAAGGCGACGATCTCACACTTATTTAACCTATCGGCATACATATTCATATAACGCATCTGATTTTCGCAGAATCGCGCTCTGGCGCTTGTATAACGCAAGAGTAGAGCACATCCGGCAAAAAAAGAGCGAGATCTGCAGAAGAAGAAGCTTGTATAGGGCAAGCGACACTCCGCGACGATATCAACGGCGACATCGGCATCTGGCCGGCGCTGCATCTCGGAAGAGCGCAGCCCTTGCCTGCCACAGTGGGACGACGCGGGATGCGAAAGAAATTAGGGTCACACGGAAGAGAGCTACTGCTGCTGCCGCGCAGATGATGCGCGTGACGTAATTGACGCGCGAATCGCGATATGCGTGTGCAAAGCGAGTAATAGCTATCGATCGGTATTTGTCGCGCGATCTCCACGTTAAGATGGGAGATCGATTGGTGACATATTATTGTGCTAGCAGCGCGATATAATTGTGTCGCCAGCGATTCAGAGAATAATTTCTTTGATTTCGAATCTAAAATCAAAGAAATTATTATTATTCGGAAATAAAATTTAATCTCAACAGAATACTCAATATAGCTGGTAAAAAATTTCCGTGTATCATAATGTTTTCTCAGGAATAAATTATAAAGGTAATGGTTGCCTAAATTTAAAATTAAATAATGTTCGACTCGAAAGCTCAAGCTCGTTGCGGTCCTCCGTAACACATTATATCCGGCGCCACGCGGAAGCAGAAGAAGCGTTGAAAGAAAAGCTAAACCTCTCTCTCTCTCTCTCTCTCTCTCTCTCTCTCTCTCTCTCTCTCTC
>QLSS01000011.1:2453682-2493544 GCA_024372645.1 Trichomalopsis sarcophagae
CTCTCTCTCTCTCTCTCTCTCTCTCTCTCTCTCTCTCTCTCTCTCTCTCTCTCTCGTCGTTATAGAGTAACACACTTTTCTCGAAGGATGACGACTTGTCGTCATAGAGTAGCGGGGCGAATAAACGATTGACCAGCGGGTCTCGCAAGTCCAGTCGTCAGCTGGACACTCGCAGTCGCACTCGACGGGCCATAGTGGCTTCACCGGCTACGACATTGGCTCATCATATACTCGAATACTTAAATTGCATAGTTTCTTTTCTTTCAGTCGACGACGTTCTCGCTTGAAAATTAGTGGAATTTTTAAATGCTTCAAATTTAAATTTACTTAAAAAGTATAATTAGGACACCGATGTAAATAAAGCAGCCGACGACATGCTTAGCAGCAGACACCTGTTGCTCGGCGCTGCCGTACTGTTGCTGCTGGTCGTCGAAGCTATTGGCGAGAAGGAACATCAACCTGCGGCGGTTAGCAAAACTGTGAAAACGAAGGTGACGAAGCGCCAGAGGCCCAGCCAAGGCGGGGATTACAGCGAGTATGACGGCAATAATTACGAGGAGGAAGGGGACTACGAGGAGTACGAGCGCGAGGAGAACGAGAGAAATAGGGGTGAGTTTTTTTCCTTCGAGTTTTAGTAAAATTAAGTAATGTTTATCGTTCGAAGCTTTCCACAGCTTTCTACTCAAATAAGTGCGGGAAACTTGGAAAGAGGAATCTCGTTTCCTATAGAGCATTGATGAGATATCAAAGCTCATATATCACCGTCACAACGTTGTAATCGCAAGCTCATCTAGATCCGTCACTCGTGGCAGTAAATCAATAAAGCGAAAATCAACGCGATTAGCGCTCAACCCCGATCAGATATATTTCTCGCCTTAGTTGACTGCTGTACTGTCAATCTATATCCTAATTTATCGCTTGATATTTCGCCACTCGATATTAGAAATTTCGCTCTCCTGACACACATTTAAAAAGCATCTACACATATACATATTCCTTAGTTTGATTGGCCACTGGCCGGAAGTCTCCGCGGCGGCCTACATAAGTGGATTGATTAATAGAGCCTTTAATTGTCGCGATGCGTTTATGATTCGCTCGGAAAAAGCGGCCGATTTGTTTCAGCGGAATTTCTCCGACTTTTATGGAGTCGCGTGTGCAGTACGCGTCTTTTATTCATAACGGGGGGTTCAATTGACGTCGTTAGGCTCGTTAATTCGCCGCGTCTATATGCGTGCGCTGGCTTATGGGGTAATTGAAAATGAAAGGATTTTCGCGGCTGTTTTTCAGAGACGACGATGAGGCAGTCGCAAGCGATTTACGCCTCGACTACGGCGAATCCTCTAAGGGTGGATGATTACAGTGAGGATTTTTTCTTCGTTATGATTACGATTAATCGCTATTTTAAATGGGGGAATATTATAAATAATGTGATCAACTTTACAGGTCGCACAAAGAGCGCAACGGAGACGACTGTGAATTACTCCTCGTCGACGTCGAGAGGGTACACAACGCCCAGGCCACCTTCTTTCGATAACTCTCGATTGAACCACAGTTCACCAGGTGAGTTTTTTTTTTTTTTCATCTCGATGATTAAATTTCGCGATGAAAAAGCGGAAAATGAGATTGAATGATTTTCAGAGTATCAAAATACACCTTGCGAGGTCGATGGATCCTGGCGAAGATCGGGCGAGTACTGGCGACCTTCTAACTGCACCATATGCCGCTGTCTTCGAGGACAGGTCGATTGTACCCGTATACCATCCTGCAACACTAGTAAGTACCTATTTTCTATGTTTAATGATATATATGCTTCTTCTTGTAATTTACGATAACGCGCCATATATCTGTAGCTACCCCGGAACCAGTAACTGCTCGCTACAACAGCACGCAGAGGGTGGTAAGCGAAAATTCGCATAATTTTACTTCTTTTATTTTTAACACGACTTTTAAGGGGTTAATTTTCTTTAACAATTCATGGCAGCAGTCAGTGGACGTAAATGTAGGCGACAGTCAGCAGGTTAAGTCCTTCACGACGTCCAGCGTAGGAGAAGTAAGATTTTTTAATGCCTGCATATGTATATACATTAGGCATATTTAATATGCTTGTATTAATAATTATAAATAATTTTCGTTGCAAGGGCTCCACTTCCAGCCCAGTTCCCGACGTAAGTGAAGTTTTCAAGTTTTCCTGATTCTCTAAAGTAAAAAATAATTTAGTAGTACATATAACCGATAATTCTCAACAGGTTTCCTTGTACTACCACCAGCTAGAAATGGCTCAAGCTAGCGCAGAAAAGGGCCCGAATCCTATAGTATATCCAGAGCCTTACGTTCAAGTAGGGCCGCGTGGTCCACCTGGTAGTTATATTGAATAATTTTTACAATCTGTCTCGATTCTCACAATACTGCATGCTATATACTAACGTATCATTGCAGGTCCTCCTGGGCCACCTGGTCCAATGGGCTTCACTGGACCTCGCGGCGAAATCGGCGAGCCTGGCACTCCTGGAGCTCAAGGTTCGCCAGGTCCTCGCGGCCTGCCCGGTTTACCCGGAAACGATGTAAATCTACTCATTTCTGCCATTTACAATTATTATGAATAATTTGCTTACATAACATTTTTGATTCACAGGGCGAACCAGGCGAGGACGGCGAGTTAGGTGCTCCTGGACCTCACGGTCTACCTGGTCCGAGAGGTGCCCCAGGTCTTCCGGGTTTACCCGGAACTAAGGGACACAAAGGTACCGCTGGAGCCGACGGTCTGCGAGGACAACCAGGTAGTCCCGGAGAGAAAGGTGTTATGGGAACGCCAGGGCCCGTCGGTCCCGTTGGCCCAGTTGTAAGTTTTTCGTAGAATCGAAGCGATTTATCTCTGAAATTAAATTTAAACAGCATCGTATAATCCTTATCAGGGACCAGTAGGCTCGAGAGGAGAGAGAGGAAGAGATGGTTCGCCTGGTCCACCTGGAGTAAGAGGAGCTGATGGATTACCAGGTGCCATTGGTCCACCGGTTGGTATTAACTAGCCATTCTTACTTGAATTAAAATCTCGTAAATCATAACTTTTCTTCAAATTCATATATGCAGGGACCAATTGGAAAAATAGGTGAACCAGGTTTTCCCGGCATTAGAGGAATCAAGGGCGATCAAGGACTACAGGGACCCAAAGGCAATCAAGGCTTGCAAGGACCTCGAGGTAATCGTCTGCATAAAAATTCAAATTTTACGATTCGCTTCTTTAAGCTCGACTTATCAAATACTATGTATACTCCAGTGCATGTATCTCGTGTTGTAAAATAAAGCTATTAATCATCAGGCAAATGAAAGTGAAATTCTTCGCGCGGGTTTATTGTTACTGCTCGGAATGCCGCGCGATATTATGATGGCCATTTGAATACTAAATTCACGAAAATTTAGGTCTCTATAACGCAACGACCACGCGATTCGCATCTAGCAGTTTTACGATCGTTATACTCTCGTTTTCGACATTTAAGAAAGTGACGTATGTCACAGATGAAAGGCAATGAACTTTATATGTAAGCATCTCCTATTCACAAAGTATAAACGAGCGTTGTAGGTTGTATATCAAAATATTAAATAATTTTATGAAATATTTTTTCCCCGAATTTTAGGTGACGCTGGTCGGACTGGCGCTACAGGTGAGCCGGGACCTCCAGGAGCAACTGGCAAAGAGGGTCCACGTGGTGAAAAAGGAACTCCTGGTACTAATGGTTTAGTTGGACAACCGGGATTTCCCGGAGTCAGAGGTTTACCTGGTACACCTGGCACACCTGGACCACCTGGTATCGAAGGCTTGCCGGTGAGAAATGATGATTATCTTTATCTTCAAGCCAATTTGTTGATGAAGAAGAACATTGTAGCTTAATAATAATACAAATTAATTTACATAATTTATATATTATAGGAAATAATATTGAATAATATTATTGATCAAGCATTCATCTTATTTTAAAATTATATTTGCACTTTTTTCATAATCATCCTCACTTTTTCTATTAGATTACTGCCGGCTAAATAGATCAGACATTCGCCGGGAGATCATCTAGTATAATTTACGACTGGCAGTGCGCACTCCGCTTTAATCGCTTAGTTCTCAGCTGCCTCCAGCTGCACCGTTTTTTGCTCTGCTCTTTATATATTTAACTTCCAGAACAAAAAGTCGCATTGGAAGAATCAACGTTTTACTCGATAAATTAAATTGTAACTGAATAAATCAAGTCAAAATTCATCGAGTAATCTTAGAAAAATAACTTCTATGAGAATCATTATTTTTAATTCAGACAATACACAAACAATAATAGGTATTTCTTTTATAGGGAGTACCAGGCGAAAAAGGCGGTAGAGGTGACACCGGGCTGAAAGGTGAGGCCGGCTTTCCCGGACCTCGTGGCCAGCCTGGCCCACCAGGTAACGAAGGTAAAAAGGGCAAGAGAGGGATCAGTGGTCCAGTTGGAGCGCCAGGCCCTGCTGGAGAGCGTGGTACCACCGGTCCTAGGGGTCTACCGGGAGCCGACGGTGCGACTGGTTCGAAAGGTTATCAATATATATTTATATATTTATCAATTTAAAGTTTTGCATATACCCCAACGGATTGTTTCTTTCTTTTAGGTGCACAAGGTGAGCGTGGACCTATGGGACCAATTGGTCCAAAAGGAACGGTAGGTGATGTGGGTCGCGTCGGACCCGTAGGGCCGCAAGGATTGCGAGGACAACCAGGTAGACCGGGCAATCCAGGTAAGCCAGGAAATAACGGAGATAGAGGAGCTGCAGGCGCAGACGGCAAGCCTGGAGAACAAGGAATTCAAGGACCGCCTGGATCGATTGGACCCGTTGGGCCACCTGGAGAGAAAGGATTCCCCGTAGGAAGATTTTTTACGTAATTTGTGTTAAAGCAATGAGAACATTTGTAAACGTCTGCCTTTAAATACATTTTTAGGGAGAACCAGGGGAGGATGGCGAGCAAGGCCCACCAGGACCTCCAGGACTTGATGGTCAACCTGTACGACATAAATTATTTAAACAAATAATATTAAGTTTATACTTACATTTTTTGTCTTACTAATAGGGAGCCAGAGGAAAACCAGGCTTACCTGGTCCAGAAGGTTCCAAGGGTGACCGAGGCCTCGAAGGATTACCAGGACCTAAGGGTCATCGAGGTTTCAATGGACTCCAAGGAGTTCCAGGCCAACCAGGCGCTCCCGGCGACAAAGGAGCACAAGGCCCAGTGGGTCCCCCCGGAAAAGATGGAGATACAGGTCTTCGTGGTCCACCTGGCCGTGATGGTAATCCTGGCCCTCAAGGGCATACCGGCAATCCTGGACCAAAGGGGCCACCGGGTGAAGACGGCAGACATGGACCTCCGGGGCCTCCAGGTCCACCTGGACCACCTGGACCTCCTGGTGAAATCGCATACGGCTATGATGCTGCGTCGCTTGCTGCCTTGTTCGGTAAGTAAAATTCTGGTTTGTTTAAAAGCTCCTAAATTGTTTGTACCAATAGAAAATGTTATCAAATGTATTTCACGCAACCGATTTAGGCCAAGGACAGTCTAAGGGACCGGATCCAACCTCACCAACAGATGATTCTCAAAGAATGTTTGGAAGACCACTTAATGACGAAGAGCGTAAAGAAGCTCTTACTAAAATCCACGATCAAGTTAAAATATCATTGCAAAAGCTTACAAAACCTGACGGAGAGAAAGATTCGCCAGCGAAAACTTGTAACGAGCTATTTGCAACTCATCCAGAGAAGCCAAGCGGTATGCATTCTTTTTATTTAATTTATTATTTGATTATAACTGTATTATAATAATATGATAGGAGAGTATTGGATTGATCCGAACGATGGCGATTCTCGGGATGCAATACTGGTTCGCTGCGATGCTGAAACACGTTCAACCTGCATCTTCGCCAGTCCCTCTCGGACACCTGAAATTAGTCATCTCGGCACTGATCTAGAGATTTGGTTAAATGAACTAAAAAATCTACCGAAGGTAAATTTTTCATTTATTTCATCTAAACTATATCTAAATTTAATAATATATTTGAACGAACATTTTTATGGTCGCAGATAAGTTACAAAGCAGACAGTAACCAAATCGGATTCCTCCAGCTTTTGTCGAAAGAAGCTGAACAAAACGTAACTTACCACTGCAAAAACAGCATTGGTTACTACGATGCTGAGCGTAAAACTTATAGAAAAGGCTTAAAGCTTCTTGCATGGAATGACGTAGAGTTGCTGCCAAGAGGAAGTCATAGGCTTCGTTATGAAGCCATCTTAGATGAATGCAAGGTAAAGGCTTATCATTGCACATGTTAACTTTTTTCTTCAATCGAATAAGTGACTTAACAATCTGTTATTTCTGTAATCTCAGACAAGGCAAGCGCACTGGGGGAAAACGATCATCACTTACAAGACTGACAAACCATCCAGATTACCGATTCTCGACATAGCCTTGCGCGACATCGGCAAACCCGAGCAAAGTTTCTGGATAGAAATTGGATTAGTCTGCTTCCGATGATGAACTGGCAAAGATATGTATTTCAATTCAATAATTTCTTATACACTTAATGAAAAACAGAAAAACGAAGACGCACGCTCAGTGTTTTTTGCTTTCTAAGATCTTGCATTTCGTTATTGCATTATTTTTACAAAACGCTAGTTTATATTTTTTATACGAATATACGGGAAAAAATGAAAGTTATAAACACAATGCTTAGTTTTGTATTTTACATTCGTCATACCAAAGAATATTTAAATCTGTGCCTACAACATAAATCACTGTCTTTATAAACCTAAGATTATTATTTTGTACTACTCTATGTTAATTAAAAAAACAAACTAAAGCAATTTTATAATCATGCATCAGTTTGAATAACTTGTGCAAAAATTCGCAACTGAATAAAAACAGCTTATCTTTTAATATAGTAAAAAAACTTTATTTTTACTTATTAAAAATCACAAAACGACAGTACGAATCGATCGATATTTCAGACATTAAAAAAGTAACACGTTCCTTTGATAAAAGAAACCTAAATCTTAAAAGTCTCAAGTATCCTTATTGGTGACATTTTATGCCGTAAATTTCGTGCCATGCGCGAGCTTCACTACGAAGGTTCTGATTTCCATGGGTCTGATCGTGATACTGGTCGAGTCGACGCCAGTCAGCAGCGAGCTGTCGTCGCTGCTCGAATCTTCAGAATCACCAACCTTATTTGTCTCGGGTTGCCATTTCAGTCGCTGCAGGTCTTCCATCCACTGGTTGGCACCCAGAATGGTCTCTTGTACGGATTGCACAGTGAAGCCTGAGAACACCTCCTGTTCGATACAAATTATTATTAATATTACACAGATACCAGGTATAGATTGTTGAGAAGACTGAATTATCATTTGGATTTAACCTTGAGATCGACTTGCGCAGGAACTGAGTACTTAGGTGACTCTCCTTCTTCGAACAGATGTTCCAATCGAAGCAGGACTTCTCCGTCCTTCCAAGGCTCGAGAGTCAATATACGGACATTCTTCGGTAGAGGCTTGATCCAACCGTCATCCTAACAAATCGATATGCGTGGTTACATATAATTTTACCCTGTCTATGCATAGTTCTTCGCAACGAAAAAATATTCTTTTCAAGCTCACCCTCATCTTGTAGTACTCGTTCCATTCCTTGAAAGACTCCGTCGTTGGAGTAACAAAGATCCATGGTCGCAGGGCCAACTCAGTAGCTAGCTCTTTCTCTCTGAGGATCAGCTCATCGAGGTTCGTTAGGCTGCCGCCGACGAGGTAGTGCTGTCCGCGAGCTACGAGACCTTCACCGTAAGCCGACTCGTTCAATGCCTCGCCCACGCCAAAAGCGTCGTCGCTCAGCAATCTTCGATGTACCTGTAGAATAATAATCCGTTTATTTTCCCTGAACACGAGCATTGTTTTTAATACAAATTTTTGCGCTTGCACTTACCATGAGCTCGAGCTCACCCTCCTTGAGACTGGATCCACCTTGAGCTCTGTCGGTCAGCGCGCTGAGCCTCAGCTTGTTGTTCTCGTCTTGAATGGAGATCTTGGTGGTAACCGGGTAGTAGTTGCCGGAGATGGGCTCTTGAAGTTCGACCTCCCATGTCGGTCGGTAGTTGAGTTTACGCTTGAGCATTTCGCGACCGTTGCTGTCCGTGTAGAATTCGTCGTTGTTTTTCAGGTTGCTCGAGTACTTTGTAATTACCTCCTTACCGATCTTGTCCCTGAAAGAGATCGAATCATTGATTAGGTTCGGTCGGGAGAAGTTACCGAATGACAGATGGTTTTGCTAAAGGAGGATTACTTGACGGGTATAGGTCCAACGAGCCAATCGAACTCGACGTAGTCCATGCCGTTGTATATTCTGATCACCTGGCTCACCCAGTCGTTGATCACCTGGTGAATCTCCTCGACCAGCGGTCCTTTGAAGATCTGGAACGTTCCAGTGTTGGGCAGATCCTTGGTGTAGTTTTGCTTAGGTCTGAAGATGTAAGCTCCAGAGGATCTGTTGACGAACACCTTGTTGTTACCCTCGGCTCCCTCGTAGTACTTGAAGGTCTGCTCGAAGTCAAGACCGTTGGCTGCCTTGGTAGAGCGAACTCGCACCTTTCCTTGCGCGTCGACGCTTATGTTGTAGTACTATAGGGAAGTAGAAGGATACCGTTGTAGAGCTTCAAATTAATATCTGAGCGTAGAGTAGAAAGAGTCGAGTCTCACCTCGCCACCCATAGTCTGCACGTAGGCCGGTTGGTCTCCTTGGTAAGCCTCGAATTCGGGTCCGCTCTTGTCGACGTAGAACGACTGGAAGCCAAGTGGAGCGATCTTGACAGCCTGGAAGACCAGCTCGTTGTTTGCCTTGCTGAAACGGCCAGGAATCTTTTGGACCTGTTCTGGGATCGGCACCACTTGGTGCACGATCTTGTTGCCTGTGAAGTCTCTCACGCCGAAGGTCTGTCCCCCAACAGGCACACGAACGTAGGTGGTGAGCGGTTGACTCGTCGGGTTGTAGACAGTCACGACGAACTTGGAGTTATCGGACGATGGTGCGCAGGAGCTGATGTTCAGGAGAAGACACGAGTGGAACTCGGGTGGCTTGGGAACGTATTGCTTCAGGGCCCATTTGCTATGATGAAGAATAAATACGTGTTGGGTCATTTGAGTCATTATAGTTTCTCTTTAACAGTTAATCCAAAACTCACTTCAGAGCCTTAGAAGCCAGATGCTCGCCGTTTCTCATGCTGTGGTGCAACAGTCTGGCGTAGTCCTCGGCTACGTGCTGCTTCTCAGTACCGGTCACAGCGTCGTGATGCTGCATCACACCCATGGCTTCGCGGAAGAGCTGAAGTTCCTTGGTATCTGATTGATCCGTGAGCACCGAAAGCTGCTTGGCGACTTGGAGGAAGTTGTTACCGATGCGCTCGAAGTACTTGAGGGTCGGCCTGGAGGAGAAGTAACCTGTCCAGAAGGCATGAGGATCGCTCGAGTAGGGGAAGAAGTCGTCGGTCTTGGTCGGCCACTTGATGTTCTCCTCGTTCAGAGCCTTGTGGTAGCAGGACGGAGTCGAGTAGAAGGCTTTGTAATCCGTGCCGTTGCGTTCGTTCACGTACCTGGTAAAATCGATCGTTCGTTAATTATCCACGAGGCTTCTTATAATGTGTGCAATATACGAGTTGTGGATACCTGATGAGCATGTCTAGGTTGGTGAACCACATGTTGGCGTTGAGGTAATTAAAGTCTTCGCCCATCGTGAGAATGATGTTTTTCGTTTCATAACTCAAGGCTTGCTTGTCGACGAAGGCCAAGAACTTTTCGATCTGTCGACGACGATCGTTTGATTACGACGATTTGTTAGTACGAATGGTTGTTTAACTAACCGACCCTTGAATCTCACGGTTTTGGGCGAAGACTTTAAGAACGTCATTTGAAATAAATACAGTAATGCACATTATGTTATATACCTTATCAACTTGTCCATATTTTTGAAGTACATCTCGGCGTACTGATAAGTGAAATCTCCTCCCATCGTCAAAATCACATTTTTCGAGCGATAGTATTTCGCTTGATTTTTCACGTAATTCAAGAACGACTCGAGCTGAAAGACATTCATCTCGTTATAATGAACAGTCGCCAACCCCCGTGAGATTCAAGCGTCGCTCTTCTCCTTAAACTCATGGATTAACATAATGAACTCACCCTCTGAGCAATGTTGTAGTCGGGGCTGTCGACGTCGTCGATCATGGGCTCGGAATCCTGACAGAGGATGTCGAAGCAGAAGCCTGGAGGTGGCCCGTAGTTGTTGTACAGCATCGTCGTGAACAAGTTGGCGGATTTGCCCAAACTGGGACTGGCTTCCCAGATGAATTCGCCAGTCTTGTCCTTGAGTCGCTTGTTCTTGTCCTGGTAGTCGAGACGTCCGAAGAGCATACCGTCGAAGCCCATCTGCGCGAACATGGAAGCTTGCTCGCGCGAGTGACCGAACGGATCGATCTGCCAGCCGATTTTTGGTCGGGCGCAGGTGCCGAAGGTGTCGTTCAGTCGTCTGTAAAACGGTTAGGCGTATTTTGATGAAAAATGTTTTCAAAACTTCGCACTGATCATTCCAACAGTGAGAAGGAAAAAACCGACAGTTATTATATTAAATCCCGAGAGAGCTGGACTCGATAGTACAAGCATAAAAAAAATTTAAGCAAAACAACAGAGAACTAAATCCTTGATAAAATAAAATAGAGACCTGAATCCCCAGGTGTACTGGTCGATCATGGAGTGATAGTGCGTGACGGCCTCGTCGTTCATGCTCCAGCCGCCGCCAATGATCTCGAGTCGACCCTCGTTGATCAGGTTCCTCATGATGTTGCGCTTCTTCTCGCCCTGACGCTGCCACCATTTCCACAGGAAAGCGGTTTCGACGTAGATGAACCTTGAATATTTAGAATTTCGAGAATCGATGTAAATTCAAAATTTTTGCTATATAATATGCGAAAACCGGTTTCTCAAATACACATAATCTTCTTTTACCGAAATATTAATTCTAATATGCTAATTAGACTCTTCAAGAGCTGCTGTTATACTCACTTTCTGTTGGGATCTTGTTCAAGCGCTTCGACGACGCTGTCGATAATGTACTGGACACCGGCCACTTGAACGTTCATGCGACCTTCGGAAAATCAGAAACGCATATTAGAGATCGTCGACCCTCGCGCGTACATATGTATGTATATAGGACTCGCAACTTACCGCCGAAGTAGTACTGGTCGACAGTTTTGAGCCAGCCAACGTCGTCGTGTGTGTGAGCCACTAAGTGGATGTTTATCTTGTTCGGGTCGCTTTTCGTGCATGACTACGGGTCGCGAGAAAATTTCATGATTTGAGTTTGAATAAAAAACGTAAATTTGGTATCTTATCGAATTTCTAATTAATACACAAAAAAAAACCCTGTATAATTTTAAACCCGCATTTGATAATATACACAATCTTCGATCAAGTGCGAATTAGCGATGATTTTATCGCTGTTGTATGTGTACCCGCATTCGATCGTGTTTTCGAATTCTACTCGAGTAGTTTGATAAGTCGAGTCGGCAGATAAATCGGCGTAAAGACTGAAGATGTAGAATGACAGCATCAAAGCATAATAAATTATTCTGACCCGAAATCGAATAATGCACCAACAACGCAGGCTATATTTATCTGCAGTGCTCGCGAGTTTGTCAAAAATTGAAGAGATAATATTAAAATTTTCGAATCTTATTTTTTACTATACACGAATGTAACGTAATATTGTAAAATATAGTCTAAGTTGGCTCAAAAATATCAGCACAGCAACGCAATAGGAAGCCGCATACAGTGAACAGAAACGAACACTGTCCGCGCAGCCGCTCGCATAAGTAAACGTTCTCTCTATACTTATATATATATATATATATATGTGTGTGTCTATATTGTACTCGACTCCGCGTCGATTAAGCCGTACTATATAATACACACGTATCTCTATCGAGTTGAAAACGAATTTAACGTCAAAATAACATCGCAAAACAATCTTCAAAAACACTCACTTCGTATCCACAGGTGCGTTTATCCTCCTCTTTCCTAGGTATGCTCGCTCCCAGACCGAATCCCACGACGAACAAGAGCCCGAGGGCCAGGAAGATGATCAAAGAGACGACCCTCATTTCGCTGGTACGTGCCGGCGTCGAGGATGCAAAAGAGGCTCGCAGCACCGGATCGTAGCGCGCGTACGCGACCACTGACCGACGCGCCAGACCGGCCTCGTATATATTATCGTCGCTGGCCTGAGAATTCTCCCGCATATATGTACACGGAGACGCGACGCTTGTTTGTATATGTACCTATAGTGTCGCCGCTACGAGCTTGTGTGTGCTGGTAGTGTAGTCGAAAGAGAGCGAGTGTGAGCGATGAGGTGTAGGTACAGCGATACGGCTTATCTTGGGTCGGGTTGAAGGAGGTAAAAATCGTTGCGTTTGAGGAATCGAGCAGGAGAGGAGTTTTGACACCTGATAAGGCCATTGTCCGAGCGAACGATTACGTAAGAGCTTCTTCGCTTTGGAAATCGAAGAGAAAAAAGCTTCGTGAACATCGAGAGAAATGTATCTTTATTATAACACATTTTGACGGACATTTGCGTCACAATTTATACTTAGGTGAATGATACATGTATTTTTCATTAATTGATACGTATCCGTACAGCGATTTTATCACCTTTTCAATAAACGAAGTAAGAGAGAGAGAGAGAGAGAGAAAGAGAGAAAAGAAAACGAATCCTTATACAATTAAAAATTAATCGACAACCTTATACAAAATTAATAACAAGACACAACAATGATATTTGTTTGTTTCGTGATTGCGCGTGTGTATCCAATCGCCGATAACAGCTATTATACTTCTCGCGAAAAAATTCACGTATCCGTATAATCAATATTTACTCTCCGCAAAATATATATTATATACTCTATAAGTATTAAACTTCATCTCATTATATAGCTCTTTTCAATAAATTATCGCGTATAAGTTACAGTAGTTTAAGATAAATCGGCACATTCCAATGGTGACGGCGTGCGCGCACGTACAATGCATTACATATTACGTATATTTAAGGAGGAAGTGTCCTTCTTTTCATACATCTTCACAAGCGCGTGTGCGTGAAAGCTTTGAAGAAAATGCGAGAACAGCAGCAAAAAGCGATCGATAACGATTTTTTATTCCACGTGTACAAATGGTCGATCGAACTCCGAGATTTTGGATGGAGTACTTACAACGACAACGAAAAATATACACGCGATCGGAGTCTTCGATCGACGAGACTGCATCAAGATTTTTCAACAATTTTTATTGTCTTGGTTCTTCATCTCGTGTGTTTCAGAATCTTTGCCTCAGAACTTTCGTCTGCTTGATTTTTGAGATTTTTCAAATTTAGATTGTTATCTGCAACAGAAGATGTGTTTACGTGAATTCGTGCAATGGTACAAATGGCCTTTTTTTAAAATACCGTTATCGTCGCGAAAATCTTGTGTACCGATCTTTAGATCGGTTATCGACAGAGGAAAGCAATCGCTACAAAGTACATTAGCATGAGATTGTATCTCGCAGTGATTAAAAGAACCTGATATTCCTGCAAATACCGATTGCCAATAATAGAAATGCAGCGATAACGAACTTTTCGAATAACAATCGAATTATCAATGACCTCAAAATCTTATATGAATTCTTCAAAGTGAAATTCACCTTGGACAATTGCAGATGTATCTGGCGCTTCCGTGTCACCTCGTTCATCGAAAGCTTTCATTTATGTGTAATGGCGAAGTAGCTGATTATGATCATATCAAATTCTCGACGCAATAGTATAGCTGCTGCTTTTCGGAAGACGTAGTGTGATGATACGATGATTATATGTGCGTATGACGATGACTTGTGAATCATAATCGAAAGACGGCGGAAGCTTTGTTTGAAATTTTTTTTGTTTTTCTTTATAGCGGGAGGAATATCTGTAAGCCTATCACTAGAAGTCCGAGTAGACAATTTTGTTGTCCTGAGGCTTCTCGAACTTGACTGGCCGATAAATCGGCTGCGACTGGTCCCATCCTCGGGGTGCCGTGTTGTAGTTGGTCAGGTTCTGGTAGCTCGAGATTTTCGGCCCGTGATATGTGTTCTCGTATAGTTTCGTCGCTGTTTTGAGAAAAAACTTTTATTAGAGACTTATATGGATAAAAATTTGAAGTGTGAGTTGATTGATGAAAGTGATTATAAGGAAACACACACACACACACACACACACACATCACACACAAAGGTATTAGGCAAAGCTATAAGCTCTTCTTTGCAGGAGCACCGGGTCACCTCCACGACGACTTGCCTACTTCCTCGGTAAACTCCTTCTTGAAGCACTCGGGCGTCGTGGTACCGGCCACCAAGTTCTCCAACACAGGTGTGTTCCTCAGGTGCTTCTTGTGTTTGAGCAGCTCGTCCTGTGCTACCACCGCAGCCAGAGCCGCGGCTCTTGCTTCCATGGGCACTTCTGCCTCCGAATCGACAAACTTTTTCCCGTCCTCCAACTGCTGCTGGTGCTGTTGCATCAACTGTCTTCGGTAATACTCGTCCAGTGTGCTCATGGATGAGGACCTGTTGCCACCGTTGCTGACCGTCTGGCTGATCAATCTCCTGTCGTCGATCCGGTAGAAGTCGACAGGGGACAGCGAGTCGTCCAGGGAACCATCGTCATCTTCGTCGTCGTCCTCGTCGTCGTCCTCGTCGTCACCAGAACTGGCATAGCCGTTGTTGTTGCCTGACCTGTACTGGTTCCGCTGTGGCTGCTGGTTGTTGTGGTAGATGACTTCTCGTCGGGACTCGAAGTAGCGCGATATGTCGCCGTTGTTGTTGACTGGTTGTTGGGCCACTTTTGGGCAGTACTGCTTGTACTGCATGACCGGTCGACAGGTCTTCTCGAACTCTTGAATCAGCTGTTTTACTGGTACCGGCGTGTAATCTTCCTGTGGAGTCTCATCTGCCTCCTCCGCGCAGGCATTTGGCTGTGGCTGTTGCTGATACCCGTTTCCGTTCTGATAACCGTTTCCATTCTGATACCCATTGCCATTCTGGTACCCATTGCCGTTCTGGTACCCGTTACCATTCTGATAAGCAGGATACAGAGTGTTGGCCGGTGCTATCTGCTGATGGTACGCGTTCCCGTTGTATCCGTTGTGCCCGTTGTGATGATGGTGACTGTGTCCATTGTGCTGATGATGGTGATGATGGTGATGATGATGACCGTTGTAGCCGTTACTCCTGGGCTGGTAACCTTGGTACCCTGGATGCTGATTATAGCCGCCGTTCTTGCTTCCCCTGCTGCCTCGACTGTAGCCATTGCTCACACTGGAATTGCACGACCTCTGACCTCGAGCCGAGGATCCGTCGAAGCTCATACGACGCGACTTCTCCATCTTGTTGTTGGCAGCCTCGTCGGTACCAACTGCCACTTCGCGCAGGTAGATCTTCTTGATCTCGGTGTGGCAGGGAGGGATGACACCGCAGTCGGAGTGTGCGCTGCTGAAACTGGCGCGCGAGCACTGGTGCTGATGCTGCAGGTGACCACAGCCTGAGGGGTTGTTAGGGGTTAGATGCTTAAGCTTGGTTAGCGAAGCCTTGATTATCGATAATCTTGCAAAGATCTGCTCGTGAAAATGTGCACGCGTGAAATCTCAAGTGACTTGTTTGCGCAGATATCGATATCGGTGATAAACTTTTGGATGAAGCGATAGTTTGGTAAACAAGTTTCATAAACAAGAGATAATTTTGGAGGTGGGTCTGCGTACCGATAGGCCTTATCAGCGTAGTAATAGTTGCAACAGTGATTCTATGTTGGATTAATTTATAGCTGATTGATAACAACACGCCTACTCGCTCGTTATCGCAACACGTGTTAAAAGCAGTGCGCTGCGTGTAAACGGAATTAAAGGAGAAGCCAAAGAACTTACTGGTTACGGGCGGGGTCGAGTAGTCCATGGAAATATCGACAGTGAAGGGATTGTAGTAGGGCTTGTTGTCGAATTTCGTGTTTTCGTTGACGCCGAGCTCCTGCGAACGAGATTACCCACGATTAATCTCCTCCTCAGCAAGATCTCATGTCATTTTCAAAAAACGTACCTGTTTCGTCGGATAGATCGGCGCCTTTCCGTAACCGAAACTGCTTGGCGACTGTGGCTGCTCCGTATCGACCACCCACTTTTCCGATCTTTTCCTGCGCTTTGCAAATATCTCAGCACCTGCGGACAAATTCACACGCGCGTCTCTTACTATTTTCAGAAAAATTATAATCGAAGCTTATAGAGAATGCGGTACGTCGTCGTTACGTAAAAGCTCTACTTTGACAGTAGCTACTATCACGGTTCGACCTACATACCAACTCGTACATCCGGCCGAGTAATTTTCCAAAACACACGCACACACCCAAGCACACAACAAAAACAACGAATCGAAAATACCGCACTACTATACTCGCGTCTCTTTTCCACTCGCGCTAACAGCCGGACAAGTACAGGGAGCTCGACGGCTCGGCCGCTGCTTATTATATGCGGGCTTTTCTGGCACCGTATTATGAGCGCGAAAAGTTTGCGAAAAACTTTTTCGTAACAGGCCAGTAACCCCTGGCGATGGTGTATAGAGCGGGCAGTTCGTCGTTCAGTCGCGCATATCGACGTGCGAGAGAGTGAGAGAGAGAGAGAGAGAGAGAGAGAGAGAGAGAGAGCTAAGCTAAATATAAATCCTCTCTCACCTAATCCATTTCTGAGTCGTGCGCTCTGCCGTGCAGCGCTGACGTAATATAAAATCCGATTTAATACTCACCGCGACCCTTCTGAGCGTTGAGGTCCCGAACGATGTCGAAGAGCCGCTCGGGATGCGGGGGTGTCGAGGGGATGTTCGGTTCCTCGCCTAGCGCCTGGATGCCATGGATGTCCAATACTTTACCGCTTGGATTCATCATGCATTTCAGCGGCACTTTATCCTTTTGGGAATAAATTACGTTTCTCGATAAAATCGTCGTAAGCACACGCGAGCGATGTTACGTACCTTGTGCACTGGAGACGAAGGCTCCTCTTCGTCTTCCGCACCTGGAATTCACAAGCAGAGGCAAAGCCATCATTGGATAACGATCCGGTAGAGATTCGAGAGACAGAAAGGGAAACGAGCTAACGTGTTCAGTGTAGATCGTGTTGTGATCGTGCGAGGATACATAAAGTGCCGGGTTAACGAATAAACAAACGAATAAATAAAATACGCGCAGCAGGTAGAGAGAAAGAGAAGAGGCGTATAGATGGTCTCGTGTGCGTAGTATCATACTTGCCGTTACCGTCGTGAATCCATTTGACCGAGCGCTTCTTCCTATTGACGTACATCGACTGGCCCTTGCTCTTCACGTTCTTCACGTCGCTCAGGGAATTCGATATACGGCGCGCCAGCTCCACCTGGTCCTCCACCGTCGGGTGAGTCGGCGCGTAAAAGTACGACGAGGCGTACATTTTTTCTGCGGGCATAAGAACGAGACGGATCAAGTGAGAGGAGGAGTTTTATTTTAGATCGAATTAATGTCTCTTTGATCTCACTGTTTTTCACGTGCAGCAGCTCGTTCGAGTCGGACGCCGGGGTGAGCAGCTTCTGCAAGTCGATCGGAGTCGAGTGTCCGCTCTCCTGAAAGACGGCAATTATTTTCATTAATTTACGAATAGTTCATTTGTATACGGTAAAAGCTCACCATGTCGAAGTGGAGTATTTTGGAGGTGAGGCTCTCGAGAAAATTGCGCTTGGCTGGATCGTGTCTGTCCGAGGGTTTGAAGCCGCGCTGTCGCACTACCACATTGTCAGCGGAAACGCTGCGCTGTAGAAAGCTGCTACTACCGTTCACTCGCCGGTTGCCGTTGCTACCAGAAAGCGCATTTCGCGAGCTGCTGCTCTCGCTCGACTGGAAGATGCTGTAGGCCGCGTTGTTTAGGATGCTTCGCTTGCCGCCGTTTTGCCTGCGAGGATAAATTTTTTTTTTTTTTTCCTTTTTTTACATTCGTTCGTACACTTTCTAAAGAGCTCGTACACTCCCGAGCTTCCAGTCGGGTTAGAAATAAAGCTCTCCGTCGATACAGATTCAGAAAGCATAAAATGTCGCCGACCAATCGCACTCGTTGTTTATACGCGAGAGTAGCGCATCGAGCAACGGTATATAAAGAAGAGCCCGGGCCGTTCGTATCGTCCATTTGCGGCTCGTCGGCCGATCGGAGCTTGATGCGCTGTTGCTGCTACACGCGTGCGGTTATTGGTGGCCGTCCAAGAGGCCAATTAATTCCGCGTCGCGCGCATCGTATATTGGCATCGGTACAGCCGGTCTTTCTCTCTCTCTCTCTCTCTCTCTCTCTCTCTCGTTCTCGCTTCTCGTTCGCGCTTGTAGAAAGAATCGCTAAATTTATCTGTCGCGTAACGTAATACGTGTGTTATAGTAGGCCAGTGTGTACGCAGAAAGAGAGAGAGAGAGAGCGAATCAGGAACGGTGATACGTGTATTATTTGTATAAGGGATCGATTTTTTGATTAACGCGCGTCGTATGCGTTTTCTAATGGATATAGTCGGTCATCGCTTTTTATTTCAAGTTTATAGATGAGTGTTTTTTGGCACGTCATATGATTTGTAGCTTTTTTGTATAGGCTTATGCTGGGGACTCTTGATGCATTACCGTTTTACCGAGAGCTTTCATATTCTAGAGATTCAAAGTCGAAGCGTGAAATTAATATTGCGAAATCGATCGCAATACTCGATTTATCCTCCGGTAAGCTTGCATCCCGAGAGAAAAAAAAATAAAACGCAAAAGCCATACATCTCCGATGCTGCACACGCGTATCCAAAGAGCGCAGCGCGTCGGTTATTTTTGTGAGCGCCGTTCATCTTTCTCTTTTTATTTCGCTTTATCGGCAAGGCTCCGAGTCTATCATTTTTCGAGGGCGCTATAAACGAAAGTTCCGGAGCGAGTCCGCGCGTAATTAGGGCCATAGCGGGATGGTGTACGAGCGTGTTATTGTTTTGGAGCTATTATACCGCGAGAGCTGGATATTGGGCTTTCGTTTTTTGTTGAGTTGTTCTCGGTGTTTCTTCGTTGTTAGTCTTTTGGGGGAATATAAACGGTGACTTGTGTTGTTAACAATACTAAGTATAAAAAGCTCGAAATTATAGCTTTATCCTCTCAAACGTTTCAAGCATATATAGAGTATAAACACAATCGCGTGCGACACCCACGCCGCCTCGCGAATCACTTCACGACAACCAGTCTATAACTAAGAGAAATTTCACTCGAAAAAAGAAAAAAAAAAAAAAAAAAGAAAGAAAAGTTATCCGTAACGAACGCGCACTAATCTTCCTCTCGAGAGATATACACTCGTATTTTTAGCCGAGCTCGCGTAGCGTCTATCAGCAGCACCGAAAATCGCATCAAAGCGGCCGAAAAAACAAACTACCAAACCTCTAGCGAAGAATGGGATCTATACTTTGGATTCGAGCAAGGTTAGCACACACACAGACTGTATCCAAAATTAAAATTACATCACGCAGGATTTCGCTTCTTCTCGCAGGCAGCCGAAATCGACGAACGAAATCTTCGGAGAAGCACAGCTATCTCGAACGAGCCGCGGTACCGCACTGTCAGAGAGCTTTCGAGCTTTTCGCGCCAAAAATAAAACCTGTCACCGCGTAGCCCGCGTCGTCGTTTTTTTTTTTTTTTTTTTTGCCGGCTTTTTCGAGGAAAAAAAACAACAACAAAATCGCACAATTTTCACGTCGATTTGCATTAAGCGCCGAGCAAGCGCGGGACTAAAAATATAGACACTTGACATAATTTGGCGAGCCGCTGATTTGAGGAGTATACGAGGCGCGTGTGTTTCAAGGCTGCAAGCCGGTGCGTACGTATAGGTACGTACGTGTGGCTGATTCTCGACGAGCTATACCGTCGGCGATAACGAACGATGCGGTATATAATCGAAGGAAGCTTATAAAACTCGAAGCTCCGAGAAGCGCTTGTCAAAAGCTTCTTACACTCGAGACTCCGATGCCTCGCTCTAAAAATACTCGCAAACTCCACACAGCAGCGCACGAAATAAACACAAAGTCGTTCGCTCGTCGAATTTCCCAATAGCTGCGAGCCGCTGCGATGTGGGATTATAAAACGATACGAATCACGTCCGCACTTCACTGTGTGTGCACGAGTTAAAAGCTCCTACAGGTTATACACACACACACACACACACACACACGCACACAAGCTTAATCAGTGAGCGCAACAGGTATGACAAGTGAAAAGCTCCTCATACTTATCGCCGATGGTCAGTTGCGTGCTCCTCCTCATGTCGGCGATTTATCTCAGTTTAATAATAATACCCAGAGATCGATGTGTTCGGCGAAATTTACCCAAGTTCCCGTGCGTATATAATTCTCGCGGTTTGAAGGAGATGAAGAAGAGAGAGGTACACGCGCGATTTCGGCGTAAGTATCTTGCGGCCCGGGCGGCTATTGTTGACTCGATGCCGACTTCGCGCACGGATCTCAGCTGCGCAGCAGCGCCCTCGGAGAGCTTTCTTTTTATCGCCGATAGACTATGCTCGCAAGCTCTCTTCAATCTCTTTCTATCTCGCAACCGATTGGGTTATTGCTCGTTCAGCTTTTTTTGAGCTTTTGTGTTATCGTTGAAGTAAAAATACCATCTATTTGATTGAGAAGATTGTGTACGCGATGGATCGCGAGAAAAAAGCTCGCGAGCATAACAGCTTGGACGCATCGTCGGTATAAGCGGTTGTACTTTTTAAGAATTTATAAGAATCGCTTATAGCCTAATTAAAAAGCGGTTAGTACTGTTAGCTTTGGCTCTCGCAACGGTATTGTTTTGCAGAAGCACAAAGAGCGCTCAAACTTGTAGGAAAAAATCAGCACAATCCGCGGATTGTAAAACAGCCGTAAAGCGTTTATTTCGAGCTTTCGCGAAAGCTCGAAACCGCGCTCGCGCGAGTGACAAGTGCCGTAAATCTCAAGGTTCCGTGTTTACATAACAGCGCGCCCGAAAAGATATACACGCGCCGCCGGTAAACAGCGAACAATGAGGATCCTTTATGCGAATTCGAACTTTGTAAAAATAACCCCCGGGGAGAAAGTTTAACGACCTCGCCATGCGCGCGCGCGCTCGAAAAAAGTTTGCGCTCTCTCTCTCTCTCTCTCTCTACACGTGGCACAACAAACAACGGCGTAATGCCGTGCAAGCTTCGATAATTCACACGGAGAGCTTTTATCTTGAAAAAAGAGGAATAGCTTTATTTTCCGAGGGAAACGTTGGAGCTTTTTATCGTGCACGCGCCGGATTGGAGAGAAAGCACAACTTGCTTGTAAGCCGGGTGCACACAGCAACAGTAACAAAAACGACAAGAAGGTCAGGTAGAAATGTGCATTACGTACGTTCTGGATCAGCGATATGTAAAGCCCGATGGATATATATGATGATACGTGAGAATCGAACAGAGCAGGAACACGTTCGGCCGGTCGCGCCCGCGCACACGTAGAGCGCCGGATTTACTTTGGACGCGGGCCCGCGTGAAAGGCTTTTCTCCTCTCTCGACTCTCTGGTTTGAGCTTAAAATAGCCAGCGCCACGGAAAGCGACACCTCGGCAGAATAATCGCGCCGCTGCATCAGCGCCGTGCTTTGGAGTTATGATAGGTGGTTGTGATTCGAAAGGCTCGATTTTTTCATGGGTTTTAGCTGTTCGAATTCGAATGAAAAATGATTACGATTGTAAGTAATGAGTTTGCCAAATAACAAAGTGGAAATGTCAGGAATATTGAGAACTTTAGACGTTTAATGTATCGACAGTTTCCAAAAATTTCACGATATTCGAGGTCCGGTACAAGGCGATTTTATATTTTTGCGTATATTTTCGCCCCCTTCAAGCCTATGTAGGTTAGATTAACGAGAAAACGTGCCAAGGTATCGAAAAAGCCCGATAAGTGCACTCCAAGAAACACGCTATTTCCCGATACTTCGTCCCTTGGCAGGAACCCTTCCGTCCCCTTTCACCAAACACTTCAAAATACGTTTTGTACGTGTTTGCATTAAGTATCAATTATATTATAAACACAATGTCCATTTTTATTCAAAAAAAAGAAGACTAACTTGTTCTCTCTCTCTCTCTCTCTCTCTCTCTCTCTCTCTCTCTCTCTCTCTGATTGTATTGTGTGGTTTGGTTCTCAAAATTATAGATTCCCACACTGGATGCAATTTTTTTACTTAATTTTTAATTCCTGAAAATAAGTCAATAATTCTCATAATACTGTAACTGCTAACTGTGGAATTATCCATAATAAGAGATCATTACTTGTGCTCGTGTATTCTCTGCTACCAAGTTTTAATTTATTCTAAAGTGACTTTTGTTTGGTCATCCGAATATTCTGATTTCCACTTGTCGCTTCCCAATCAAACTTATCACTTCTAACCTAAAACAGCAAAATAAATTATTCGTTAATAACTTGAGTTGTTGAAACGAAATTATCATTTTAGTACGGTATGAATTACAAACCTCTGATGCATCTGCAGTTTTGACATTCGCATTACTTTCTAATAATCAGCTTCAAAGAGATTGTAAAATTGGTCTTGGTGTGGAGTATTTGAAGAAGTCTTTTGTTTCCTTTATAGATTCAAGTTACATCGTCTGGAGTGAAAATTGCCACTTGCGGCTTCATAGCAGATATGTGGAAGCTCGAAGCTCTTTTTCAACCATGAAAAACAACAAAATTATCATTATTATTATTGGCACAGTACAGGAACGATAAATTTCACATCGACCTACCAATTTCCTTTTTGCTTTTCTCCTTTTACGCAGTTTGCGCTTGTTTCTTCTCCTGTGCTCGCTCTTCATTCCCAATACCAATCGGTTCATGTTTTCAAAATCTCAAATGAAAAACTAACTCATCGGTCGTATAACTCGTTTTGTTACGTGCTTTAGAGGTTAACCAAAACACTATGCGGAAGTATTGCATATAGAACCCTGCTTTATCGATCGACGCTCGCAAAATGCGGAAAATTCAAATGGTACAATCGTCCCGAATTTTTTCGTCCATTCGAACCGCTCTGGTTATAACGATATTATCCAGCGAAAAATTTTTTGCAAACTGCTCTCTCCACGCCTTCTGTAATGATCAGAAAATTGCAGGATTTGCACGTATGCGTAATACTCTTTTTTTCCCTATCATCTCTCTCGCGCCTCCTTACGGTAGTCCGAAAATAATCGAAATCGTAATAGTTCGAATTTTATGTAACCGCGACTTGTTCTATACATTTAATTGTACGATCATCATTCGTTCCGCGTTCGCGCTCGGTATCTCTAGTTATATAGTGCCAACTTTCGTTATATAGTGTTACATCCGCGTATAATCGCGAATACCTTACGTTACATCTGCAACAACGACAACGCACAAACACTCGGACGAGCTCTCAAGGCAAACTTTACCGACAAAAAAACCGTCCAGCTTAGCTCTTACAGTGTATTACATACATAATGCATATCCGCACGCTTGAAATGAAAAAAAATCTCGCGAGTCGTTGACTCTGCTGCTGTATAGCGTCCGATGCATCGGCGCATAAATTGACACTGACAAGTATAAGGTATAACATATAAGTATACGCGTTCCGACTTTTCGATCGCAGTGAGCGGTTGCTATTCTCGTTTCGAATTTAAGAGATGCAATAATACGAGATAATACCTGTACTTTTATTTACGATGTAATTTTCGACTGATCCAGATAAGAAGCGGTTCTCCGTTACTCGTCGTATGTGTGTGTGTGTGTGTGTGTGTGTGTGTGTGTGTCATCGGAATTAGCACAGCGCGATAATTTTGTTTACTCAGACGCTCTGTGATCGAGACGGTCGAGTTTACAAACTATACGTCTGCTGCGCTTTGTTAACCGAAATATGCGCATCGGAATCGCGAAAAGAGAGCGTTTCGTTTGATCGCGATATCAGTATGCGATACGGGCAATTTTACAGCGCATCTCTCGATTTACTGCGCTTCAATGTCGAAAATTTCGAAAGAAGTTAACCCAGATACTATAGCTTATAGGATTTCATAAAAAGAGTGTATATATAGTTTTACTTGAAAAACGAATTTATGCGCTTATAGGGAAGCTTAATAACTCGCGACGTAAACGAGGCGTTCTATCGTCCACCGAATTATCGCTATCTCTGCGCAGCTCGGAGAGAGAGAGAGAGAGAGCCGATGACAATGTCAACACTGAAGTGGATATAAGAGTTGTGGACGTCTCGGCGTGCAGTGCGCTATACTGTTTTTCTCCGCGAGGTCGTGTACAGCTCAAGTTTGAGATTGAAATGTAGAGGTGAGTTCGCTTATCACTTGGAAACTTAACGACTATATTACAAATGGCATAACACTCGTAGGCGAACGATAAACTTTCTTGAGTACAGGTCGTTATGAAGCGAGTATCGTTTTGTCCAACGTCGCGCGGTAAAAATTAACGATCGCGGAAAAAACGCGATAAATCAGCCAAGCGCTTAATTGAAATAAAAGCTTACGATCGCAACGAGCTTACGCGGATACGTGTCGTAAAAAACTTTCGGGAAAAGCTCGCCGCGAATATGACGAAAAAGAGAGATCGAGAGAAAATATAAGCGATTAGCACCTGTATATATATATATATATATATATATATTTGAGAAATTACTCAACAACCGATCGTTACAACGCGCGCGAGCAATTTTCAGATCACGCACATAACGCGAAAAAAGACAAAAAAGTTGCGCTGACTCTGTGGTGGTACTCTTTGATTGCACGTGCGACGTTTAATTGCGGACGAGAAAAAAAAAAACAAAAAATTTTCGTTCCTCTTTAAAAAGATTCATCGAAGCTTTGCTCGATAACTTATCGTTCGTTACGAAAGCCTGCGCAGCGTTGAAAATCCTTCATGAAAATCAATCTCATATACAAGGTCAAAGTTCAGCAAAACTAAATTTAAAATCCGAATCCTTGACCCGCGCACCGCCGCCTATATATATATATATATATATATATCGATTCCGGATAAATCGATCAGTCCTCGCGATAAAATACATCCCAAGGGCATCGGTTCCTAATCGCACGGAACTTTGGCGTAAAAATATCCATCTCTCGTCTCTAAAATCGTCCCACCATATCGCTCTTACTCGCGTTACGAAACTGGGGCTGACACACACACACACACACACACATACGACTATACTGCACGCGAGCCAAAAGCCAATTCGCTATACTCCTATATAACACACTGGCGCTACTATACACTCGCTGCAGCCTTATATAACGCTCCGCGTGCTCGAGCCGGCCTATGCACAAGTCTGCCGACTATCGGCCGGGGCGTCGCGGCGGCTCGAGCTTGTCGCCGACCCGTTAAAACACCCCGCAAGTTCCAAGTTTTGCAATCTTACTATTCCGTATAAATTTTACTCAGAGTTTTATTAGCCCGAATTTAGAGCGAATCTTTCTTTCTAATATTATACGTTATCCAACGATCGCGTTGCGGCGTTCTTGGATAATTAGTGTGCAGCTTCTTTTAGTTTTACGCGTGTGTGTGTGTGTGTGTGTGTGTGTGTGCGTAACGAGCTCCAGTGTTCTCTGTGCGCGAAAATAATGCTCGAGTGTAGAACGCGCATGCTTTGGTATAAACAATCGTTGAGAGTCCGAAGAAGCTATGAGTGAATAGATTTAAAAAGCAAATAAGGATGATGTCGCAATGCCGAACCGTAGCGTCGTCGTATCGTAAAAATGAAAGTCCATTTACGTAACAATTGCAATTGCGCGAAAAGAACGCGCGTATTTTGAAAGAACGAGAAAAAAAAAATTCATCTTTTCAGATCCTCCCCTAGCCGCATGCGCTGCAAAAAAAAAGTGCTTACGTATATATAACGATGAACGCGACGACGTACGAGGGTTACGCCGACCTACTCGTCGGCGTCAAACACGCGGGTATGCTCCTCTACATCGTCAACCCCTACGAGACGAGCTTCGAGCGTCTCGAGGACGTGCCCGACTACCACCTGCAGGTTATTATCGTTATTGTTATTTTATTTTTTTTTTCAATTTTATCGCGATTGCAGGATCGTTGATAATCGACGTTTTAAAAACAAAAAAAAAAAAAAAGGTCTGGTTCCCGTTCTTCCTGCTCATCGCCCTGGAGAACGCTATCCTCTACGCTAAGAAGGGCAGTAGCTTCCGACTGAACGACCACGTGTCGTCCTTGTCGCACTGGATCCTGCAAGAAACTGGACGGTAAGCGTAGGTATACTTGCGTCTCCGTACGGATTGGAATAATTTTTTTTTTTCCCCCTTTACGTACGCTAAATTACACGCAGAGTCGCGTTTCGAGGAGCCGAGTACTACGCCTACATCCACATCTACGACAAGTTCCGTATGTGGAATCTAAGCTGGGATTCGGCCTGGACGTGGTACGTCACAGCCGTAGCCGTGGACTTTTGCTACTACTGGGTTCACCGAGCCAACCACGGTAAGCTGGCACCAAAACGTTATCCGATCCAGACGCACCTCTCTCGCGCGTAAGCTATACTTCGATTACGCGTATATATAACGCCTGTACTCGAGAAGCATTGCTAGAGGAGATACGACACGCGCGCGTATACATACATACATATATATATATATATATATATATATATATATATATATATATATATACGGATTTTTCAGAGGTGCTCTTCCTCTGGGCCCACCATCAGGTCCACCACAGCAGCGAGGAATTCAATCTGGTCGTCGGGCTGAGGCAGTCGGTTCTGCAACAGTGGTGCAGCTTCGTGAGTATATCTATATATATATATCGCGGGGGAGTATCGGGTTT
Source organism: Trichomalopsis sarcophagae (assembly GCA_024372645.1). Taxonomy (NCBI): domain Eukaryota; kingdom Metazoa; phylum Arthropoda; class Insecta; order Hymenoptera; family Pteromalidae; genus Trichomalopsis; species Trichomalopsis sarcophagae. The sequence continues at coordinate 2,480,633 of QLSS01000011.1, forward strand.
TCTCACCGGCCGATGTAACCGATCTCTCCGCATGCCCGCGGCTTTCTTTTTTCTCATCGCCGCGCGAAGGGCCATAGCTCGAGATCTTGAACTGTTCCGTTCTTCTCTTTTCCACGGTCGGGCTCTCGAATTAAAGTTTCATCGCTTTATTTTCCAAGAGAATTATTATAGAGGATAGTTGAAAAAAAAAAAAGAAAAAAAAAAATTGATCGCAGATGTTCTACCTTCCACTGGCCTTCTTCATCCCGCCGTCGCACTTTGTCGCTCATCACCAATTCAACTTGATTTATCAACTCTGGATTCACACGACGGTCATCAAGGACCTTGGCCCGCTTGAATGGATCTTCAACACGCCGAAGCATCATCGCGTGCATCACGGTAACTTCTTTTCCAATTTCGAATTTACTCGCAATGCGAATCATCGATTTATTCATTCGGCGCAGGATATATAATCGAGTTCCTTGATAAACACACGATGCGACTATACTGTCGAGCTTTTTGCGCGCTACGATGAATAATAATAAAGAGACCGGGTTTGTCGTTTCCTAAATCCGATTGGCGTTGAGCAGGTTGCAACCTCTACTGCCTGGACACGAACTACGGGGGAGTCCTGATAGTCTGGGACAGGATCTTCGGTACCTTCGCTCAGGAGCGACCAAAGGAGGAGATCGTCTACGGTCTGGTGGTCAGTCCGCAGACCTACAATCCGATCTATCTGCAGGTCAGTGCAGCCGATTTTTCTCAGCCTTATGAAACGACGATCGCGTCTCGTCGCTAATGACTGTCAACGTCTCTCTCTCTCTCTCTCTCAATGAAAACTTTATACAATAAACGCTCGCGTACATCGGCTCGGCTTGCGTAACGCAATTATTTTCTATAGATACATCCAGGTACAATTGTCGTCAAAGTGTACGGTTATACACGTACGTATTTTTCTTTTTCTTTTATTTTTTCTTTGCTATACATATCGCCTGCAGACGTATAAAAACTTGAGCTATTTATAAAGTTTCTCTCTCGCGTCGTCGTCTGTAATTACCGCCTCCACAGCACGGTATAAATATCCACTTACACACATAGAGCTAAATCGTTTCCTCCCCCCGTAACCCAATCGTTGAAGCATTTTTTTCTTCATCTCAGGTGTTCTACGCTCTGGCGATGATCGGCCGGAGTCTGGACATGGGAAATCTGAGAGACCGGCTGGCCGTCTACTGGAAGGGTCCGAGTTGGCAACCTGGCCTCCCGCGACTCGGCCTCGACGAGTTCAAAGTGAACGTGAGTCTGCACGTGTGTCTTATCTCGTAACGGCCTTCGTATTTTTTATTTTTCCCATGTTTATTTCTGGTTAGCTCGCTTCCTTTGCGCTGCCAATAGGCTATATACAAAGGTGCACTCTGATAAAGGAAAAATAAACGGATATATATCGTCCTTTTCAGCCGCTCGGTTACGCACGAGCGCGTTTTATACTCGCCTTATATTATCCTATCCGCGCGCGATCGTGGAAATTAAATCAAAGTGCCCGCGCTAATCGCTCTCTTGCGCGCGCGCGCGCGAGCGAGTAGCTAATCGGCACACGACAATTAATTAATCGCGCGCTCGGCTCATATGCAACATCTCGATGACCACCAGCGGCGAAGGAAAAAGAATACGAATATAAACCGGTTGAGTTTTACATCTTTGCACAATTCAGAATGTTTGTTATTATTCTCGTCGTACGCGCTTTTATGTAAGAGATGAGCCTTTGATTTTTCCATTCCGGCATTCGAGAAATTTCAATCGCTTATAAATTTCTAGGTCACCTCGCGGGTTAAGTACAATCCGCAGCTGCCGACTTGGCAGAGCTGTTACATAGTCCTCCACTTCTGCCTCGTGCTCTACACTCATTGTCAGCTGTACGATGAAAAAACTGTGAGTATAGCAGTGTACATCTTTTTTTAATTATCCTCGACGATATACAAACAAAATAAATCAGTTCTCGCAGGAGCTTCACGGTATCTCCTCGACGGCCATGGTGATCAACAACGTCTGCGCCCTGACGACTCTTGGTTTGCTCTTCGATCGTTCCAAGTTCGCCGGTCTCCTGGAACTGATGAGGTGTCTCTGCTATCTCTACTTCTTCCGCTACAACCTCATCACCAGCAGTACCAGTCGATCTTTCTTCGCTCTGCCCTTCGTCACCCACTTTTACGTTGCCTCCTGCTGTCTCTGGATCTACGAGATCCTCCGCATCGCCGCCACCAGGTAGTACAGGATCACCTGGTGGTTTGTTCAATAAGAGAGACCCAAAGGACTGAGCTGAATACGGTTGCGTAACGACGACTTTTATGTATAGGTAATTCTTTTATTTGTCAGGTCTATGTTGACTTTGTTGAAGCGTTAGATAATGTGCATGTGTAATTTTGACGAGCCGATGTGTGTGTGTGTGTGTGTGTATAGTGTGTATACCCTTTTTCGTATTTATTCGCAGATTTACCTAGCTATAACCTGATGCAACAAACGTACAAACAAAGAAAAAAGCCTTAATATTTTAAAATGCGTTTTCACACGCAGGGCCAGTATATATACATACAAACGATTTTAACTCGATCTTAGATATACCTGCGTACACGGGCTTTAATAATGTTTACATTGAATATTCTTACGTAGGTATACGTAACTTTAAAGAAAAAAGAGCACTTACACTAATTCATAATCCTCTAGTCTTACAGCGTTATATATATACATATGTTAAGCCTCCGCGAGTACAACACGTAACTCCTTGTATTACTATTGTTATTATCATCCTCATCGGAATTATGTAAACGATGATAATCAGTCGTTCTAGATTTTCTTATCGAGCGAGCGTGCATTGGAAAACTTTTCGAGTCCTTGCATTCGTCTGTATCTATATGTGAACAGCGGCGATAATACGCTGAATCGAAATTCGTCCGTGAACCGAAAATTCGCATTGTTTTGAGAAAAACTTCTTTCGTGACTGGACGTAGCGGTTTGTCTATCGTTCGACCTATTTAGTTTTTACCGCATGCGCCCACAATGTATGTACCTTACGCAACGATGCGTTTTTGAGAAATATTAACGAGGGCATGTGTGAAACATTATCGTATATGTTTATTCGTAGATGATTAGTTCGATTGTATTCTGTATTATTAAATCGTTGTGTTTCTTATAGTGTAGACCTTATGATTAAGTAAGTATATACATATGATGTGTAGTTAAGTTTGTACGATTATTGTACAGACGTAATGCGTGCAGTATATTTTATATGTAGACGGTCAGTCGATCAATGTATAGGAGGTACGATAAATAAATGAGAGTACAGCGACTTTTTGAAATGCTTATAAAACATGCCATTTTAATACAGCACTATTATCATACAACTTGAGAACATACAAATAGCATTCCGAAAAACATGACGATTTACAAACGCAATTCATAGTGTCATATGAAACATTGAGAATAAACGGCCAAGCGATCGGGAGCGACCCATTTTTTTTTTTTTAATTATACTTTTTTCTTCGTTAATTAATAATTACGTGTGTTTTCATTATTCTTTCTGCGCGTGTGTGTCTGTGAGTGTACTTGTTTTTATTTAAATTACTTAATTTGTTAGAGTTAACCATTCTTATTGTTCGTTCGTTTCCTTGAGACTTTGTCTTCCAACTGCGAGTTTCACCTTAAAAGAGTGTCGATACATCGAAAAATGATTATTGTACGTACGTTACACTTTTTTTATTCTTAATAACATCTGTCCCCTTCCAACTGTGTTTATACGCGCGGTTAGAACGAGTCTTCGGCGTTCGTTAGCCCTCTTTTTTTCTCTGTACTTCATCGGCGGCGAGAAGCAGCGTGTCTTTATGCTTTTTTTTTCATTCATATATAATAATCGGCTTCGCGTCTAGATAATAACTGCACAAGCGTAAAATGCATTACAAACGAGTCTTATTACATGTACACCTCCATCTCTTCCACTCTTCTTCTCTTTCGTACACTTCCAGTTTCATCAGCGGCAAATGATAATAATGATGTATAATAATAATCATCGAGCTATAAGCCAAAACACGCGGAAAGAGACTTTTTCAAAACCGTCTTTCCATATCTCGAAAGCCACAAAACACGCACAAATAATCGCGACAATACGCCTCCTCCTTTTATATATATATAAAATTTTTAAATACGCACTTACAGCCATTATAGAGATCTTAAACACTTAAATCGATAGCATAAAAGACTTTGCCAGTGATATAATTTGTCACTTCGCATTATTCTCTCCTCGTCACGCACTCTTTTCTCATAAACTATATATATATACGTATCTTCGCGTTAATGAAACTGGAGGCTGCATATCGGCTTCACGTACAGGGCAAATCGTGTCTCATCTCCTTCTTTTAATGATAAAATCTGAAATCCTTCGCTATATAAAATTCCAGGATAAAAAGAATCGTCCTCCGCGATACGACGCCTACACGTCAGTTCGACTGACTCTTCTCTTTTTAGCTATATACTTTAGCTATATGCCCGCGCGCACCCGAGTCTTCGAGAGCGCGCGTCGCGAACGTCTTATGTGCTTTTGAAGCTGACTTCCATTTGCTATATTTTTACCTCGTGGTCCATTATCTGAAATACAAAGTTCATCGTTTTCATAAACGGGCAATGATTATCAAAGTGTATGTAGGAAGAAAATTGAAATATAATATACAACGCACCGATATTTAATGTTTTTAGCTTTCGATCTAACTCTCACTGTGGCTACGTTTACCGGGCTTGTCGTCTTTAGTCGAGTCCTGTGATTCCAGCACAGGAAATTCCAGGCTGTCTGACGATATCCGCCTGCTACTACTGAACGGCTTCTCCTGCTCCTCTTTCGGATCTCGGACGTTGTTGAGCGAGTCCGAGCTCAACGACGGATAGTCAAGGGTCGTTTTCAACTCTAACGAGTCGGAGCTTCGGCACATGACGTTGTAGTTTCGTCCTCCGTTTCCTTCCAACTCCAGGGAGTCTGTGCTTGTTTCCATCGGGTTAAAATCGCCCGATCCTCTCGGAGGTTCTAGAAAAATTGATTTGTATCGCATTAATGATTTGACTATATTTGCAAAGAGGAACACTGATCAAATGAACATAAAACACCTAATTAATGAATCCATCAAAGTGAAAGTGATTTCCAACAACCACGACACGATCACTGACGACATCGATATAAGGAAATAAAAAAGCGACATTACTTATTCTTTTACCCTGCATAACAGCTGGCGTCTCGGAAGCGACAATAGTAATAGGCTGAACGGGTTTGTCCGTATCCGTCAAGTCAATCTGCGAGATATCCTCGGTAGTGTCGTCGTGTCTATCGATCTTCTCGACGTTCGCCTGCGCCAACCTAATAATCTCGTCTATTTCCTTAATCCTCTTCTCGTAGTCGTCCGAGCCGGAAGTACTGGGATTAAAGGATCCCGGCGCACTGCCTTGACTCTCCGCTTTAGCTCTGGCCAAGCTCTCCAATTTATACCGATTCTCCGGGCTCTCGTGATCCAATAAGTCCTCCTCTTCCCTCGCTCTTAATTCTATCAGATGAGCCTCTTTGCAGGCTTTCTCGAGCACCTCGAAGTCCTTCACCGACGACAACGATATGTCGTCTCCGTGTCCGGATCTGCTGGTAGCGTACCTCCTGGGCAGGCTTCCGTTGCTCGACGAATCTTGAGAACTGCTGTGCTGTTGCTCGGCTCTTCTCTTCGCGTTCTCCAGAGCGACGGCATTCTCCAAGTGCTCGAACTCCTGGAGCGAGCTGAGAGAAACGTTGTCGTGATCGGTCGGCTTGTAGTATCGCTTGGCGGTCAGCGCGTCAAAGTTGTCGGGCGTACTTCCGTAGCTTCCCCTCATGCTGCCGACGCTACCGATGGACTCCTTCTGGGAACCTACGCTGCCGAACCGACTGCTGCCGGCTTCGAAATCCGCAACCTCCTCTTCCTTGATGTCTTCGAGGGGACCGCGCTCGTACTCGATGTCGTAGAGACGAGCCTCGTTCTGCTGGAACTGCATCTCGATCCACTTCTTGCCGCCCTCTTGATACTGCTCGTCGTCGGAGTAGGACTGGGAGTACTGTTCGTCGCCGGATGCCTGTGGCGGACTCTCCTCGGATTCAAAGTCGAAGAGATCGGCAGTGCTGCGCGTGGATCCGGCTTGGGGTTTCTCGGCATCCTTCTTCTCCGCGATGAGGTTCTCCACGTCGCGGTCGTAGTTCTTGCTGCTCGTGTATGACATCGAGCTTATCCGGATTCCCTTGCCTGAATCAACGCGTTGCGTTATAGAAATATAATTATATAGCCTTAGTATAAAACATGGCGGGTCCGCTCACCTTCCGAATCGTACTCCTCGGCTTCGCGACCGACCTCCTCGACGACGACGAAATCGTCGATGATATCCGGCTTGTCGACCAACTCAAAAGAGTCGCTGTCGGGCGAGCCTCTGCCCGCTTCCTTCTCGATGACTGTTTCCAAGGAAACGCCAGACATAGACGACGACGTCATGCTCAGCTGCTGCTGCAGCGTCAGCCCGGATCCAGGACCGTGACCCTCGGCAGTTCCGTTCTCGTCGTCGACGCTCGACATCGGGGTGTACTTGGCCTCCAGCGAGTCTGGCTCGAACGAGCAGCTCTCCGAAGCCGGTGCCTTGGCGTCGAGTGGCTCCGAGGAACTCGTGGTCGAAGGATCGTCGGTGGCTTCGCTGGACTGCTTCGTGGGAATGGGTTGAGCCGGTGTGGCTTTGTGGGCCTCGTCCGATTTGGCAGTGATAAAGTCAGCGGATTCCGAGGCGGTTGTCGAAGCGCCGAGACCCTCACCGGTCAGGGTGGACGAGTCACTCTGCTTGACGTCCGAGATTTTCCCTTCGCTCGATGACTCTGTGTTGATCTGGAATTATACGATACGTTATGTAACAAAAATTTAATTTCCCAATCAATTATTTGATCGGTATAAGCACTCACCACTTGGCTGAAGATCATTTCGCTGGAACGTTTCATCATGCAAGGTACATCGGGATCCATCTCGAACGGCTTGCCTCCCTCGTCCTCCGACGCGCAGTTCGACGTCTTCATGTCGTCGTCCAGGATGTTCTCCAGATTCTCATCGATCTCGTCCTTATCCATCTCCGGCTCGGAAGCCATCAGCGTCTCGGATATTTCACTGGTGCTGTCGATGCTCCCCATCTGTCCTGAGCTAAGCGAGCAGATCGACTTCATGGACTCCCTGGAGCTGAGGGTCGTCGCTGCCGTGACGTAGTCCTGCGAGGTGGCTTTAGACGACGAGTGCTCGAAGGACATCATGGCTGTCTCGTACTCGGAGGCGGTGGTGGAGCTGGCCATGGCTGCGGACTGAAGCGCCTCGACGTCGGAGGAACTCGGCCGACTGCTGGCCTCGTACTCGCAGGACTGGTAGTTGCTCTCGCCACTGCTCGAGACGTCGGCTTCGCTCTCGGACGTCACGTGCCGGTGGCTACTGCGAGACGGCTTTTGTCTTCTCCTCGGCGCTGGCTGGGGTGGTTGTAGGGAGAACGTCTCGTCCTTGGCAGTGCCCTCTGCGTCGGAGCCCGAACGACTGGCTGCCTTGGGCGACGATGTCGAGAAGGACTCGAAGATGTCCTTGGACTCCTTGCTCTTGTCGGACTCGCTCTCGACGACTACCGAGGTCTTGCTCAGGTCGCGATCCTTCTTCTCCGCTGAGCTGCTCTCGGAGGAGCTGCCGTCGTCCTTCAGTTCGCCGTGGCGTCGTGGTTTGGCTATCGGCGACGAGGACGATGACAAATTCTCCGCGTCGCTGACCTTCTCGAGAGAAGGAGGTCTGTAGAGGAAGGGCAGATCGTTGGGGATCGACTCGGGCTGCAGCTTGAATTGAAACTCGGACGGCGAGTCCTTGATGATGATCATGGTCTCGCTGTTCTCGCTCAGCTCCTCAATCAGGTCCTGCTTGGCGGCCTCGAGGTTCTCCTTCACCTCGGCGATCTCCTTCTTCACAACCTGATCGAGAACGGTGATGGCGTAGCGCGAGCTCATGTCGACGTTCTGGAAGTCCTCCTTCTTTACCTTATACGGACTCGTCTCGCGAGACTTCTCGCGCTTCTTGTGGTCGTCCCAGCCCTTCGAGCGCATGTCGACCTTTTCTCGGACAAAGTCGGATCTGGGCGGTTTCTGAACGGCCGGAGTGACGTGGGGCTCTTCCTGCTTCTTGGCTTCCTCTGGGTCGAAGGTCTTGTAGGAAAGCAGCTGGACAGAGTCCTTCTTATCGAGGGAGTCGGGCTTGTTCGTGTCCATTTTGAGCAGCATTTCCGAGTTCTCCGCTGGTTGCTGGTAGTGTTCCACGTCGTAGGACTGCTTCGTGGCTTCGTCGTCGAAGATGTCGGGTTTGTCGGATATCCTGACCGTTTCGGCAGAGTCCGAAAGATGAGACTTGATAAAATCGGATTTTTGATCACCCATAAGCTCCATCGTACCTGTGAACTGTTCCTCGAACATGTTCATCGATTCGATGCCCGAGTCAGTGGCTTTGGCAGTGTCCTTCTCCTCCTTTTTCGTTTCCTTCTTGTCCTCCTTGATCTGCACAGTCTCCTCGAACTGCTCTTCGTACAGCTGAAGCATTTCATTGTCCTTGGACTTGCCAATAAAACCGATCGGTTTGAGAGGCTCGTCAAGACTCATGAACTGATCTCCAGTTATGACGTTCACGGCTGTCTTTGTCTCTAGAGGCAGATCGGCCAGCTTTTTCTGCTCCTCGGCTTCGTATTTCTCTTTGTCGTAGTCAAAACTGTCTTCGTCGTCGTCGACGGTCATGAAATGGAACGACTTGGCTGCCAACTCCTCCAGCCGACTGTCGTCAGTCGGTGTCTTGGCATCGTATTCTCGCTGAAGGGTGTCCATGAGTTCTTGGCAGCTGATGTCCAGTTTATTCTCCACCAACTCCTCGTCGATATCCAGATCTTGTTCGCTCACGGGGATGACCGTGAACTTGGACTTTCCACCGAGTTTTATCGACTCGGATTCTTCGAAAGATGACGACTTGGTTTCCTCTATCCGCGGTATGTCGAATGGCACCTTTCCCGAGCCGTCGACTTGACTCTGTTGCTGCTGTTTGTGATACTCCTCGAGCTCTTTGTCGAAAGCTTGGAACGGCTCCAGAGGCTCGGAGACTTCGATTTTCTCGTCGCCGATCATCCAGTTGACTGGCTTTATCTCCAACTCCTTGATCTTCATTCTGGGAGAGACGAGCGGTGGACTGTCGATCTCGAAAGAGTCTCGCTCAGTCCTCCTCTTGATCGTTATCTTCTCCAGACCAGAGTCCTGTTTCTTGTTACTGTCTTGAGGTAGAGAGAAGTCGATGTTTGTGTCCTCGGACAAGGTGACTGAATCAGCGATGATGTCCTTCTCCAACGCGTTTAACGAGTCCACAGCAGGGCTCTCGTGCAGCACCTCCCCCTTGATTCCAGAACCCGAGGGAAACTTGACTTCGTCGATCTCGATGGACGAGACGTCCATCGAATCCTGCCTCGATTGACTCTCGTTGTCGGGTTCCAAAATCTCCAGAACCCGGGCACCGGAGAGTTCCGAAATAAATTTGCCCTCGGGTGTAGTCTTGGTAATGATCTTCATGTGGTCGACCGCGGACAAGACGTCTTTGACGTTCGTAGACGAAATCTTCTTAGCGTCGTTGTCGTCCAGCTCCTCGATATCGATCTGCTCGGATATGCTGCTCGGACTCGTGGTTATGTCTCGGTCGGGTATCTTAGCTTGGAACGAGGACAGCAGGATGGACGACGACTCGTCCTTGGTAATGTCCTCGCTGATGCTGATGCTGTCGCGCTTGGAGTCCGTAGCTGCTTCTTGGATCAACGTGCCCATCGACTTCTGCATCATATTCGTGAATTGCCGAGTTAGGTCGTCGGCCATCTCAGCGTGGTAAACCTCGGACTCGATCGTTCCGCTTTCCGGCGATTTGATCTTCTGCTGCAAGGACGGCTCTGTCGAAGGCGCATCGGACTTGGTTTTGAAATCCTCCTTGACATCGAAGGTTCTGGAGCTGTCAGTGATCTCTTCCTGGAACATGGATTTCTCGACTATCTTTCCTATGTCATCCTTCTTTAAGGTTTCGTCCTTGAGATCCTTTTCCACTTTGACGCGAGCTCCGACGGTACCGTCCTTGAGCGAACTGGCCGTCTCCTCAGTGGTAACGATCTTCTCGTCATCTTCTACTGATCTCGCTCGGATGCTGTGCTCGGTATCCTTGCCCATCTGCGAAGCGGAAGCCTGGATCGTCTCGAGATCATCGGTCAGGTTCACCAACGTCTTTTGAATCGTGCTCACTGTCGTTTCCTTTACTTTACTCTCCTTCTCCTCGACCTTCTCGTCCGGCGAGTGTTTTGTTAGAAGCGAAGCCGAGGTCTCCTTCTTCATGATGTCCTCCTTCTCCTCGTGAGCAATGATTTTCTCGTCACCGGTGTCGATCTCGAAAGACTTGACCTCCTTTTTCTCCAGCGATGTCGTGGCTTTGTGGTCGACTTTGGACGTGATGACGCTGCCAGACGTGACGAAGTCAGCTTTCTTTAAGGCACTCGTGTCTTCCAAGAGCTTTAAGGCCTCTTTCGGGTCACCCGTGAAAGTGCCCGAGTACACTTGAGACTCGCTCGTCTGCTTCCTCGTGTGCTCCTCGTACTCCTGAGTCGTCACCTCTTCGCTCTTCTCCTTTTTCGTCACCGTAACGGTTTCAAACTCCTTCTTCGCGTCTTTTTTGGGATGCTTGTCCGATGCTTTGGGCGAAGAGGTTTCACTCTTGAGACTAGATGATCTGGAATCCGAAGATGATCCAGGTCGTTTGAAGGGCGGTTTGGACGATTCTTCCTTGGAATCTCGTCGTTTGGCCAGAGGCGTTTTCGGTATTTCATCCTTCGATTTTTCCCTCTTCGGTCCGAACTTTGGTATGTCGTCTTTGGATTTCTCTCTCTTCGGAGCCACCTTGGGTATTTCTTCCTTCGACTTCTCTCTCTTTGGCAGAGATTTAGCTGCTGTGTCCGGTTTCTTGGGAGTAGGCTTCGGCGATTCTTCCTTTGAATCGCGTCGCTTGACAGCAGATTTGGAAGCGATCTCTTCTTTGGAGTGTTCTCTCTTGACTATCGTATCGGGTTTCTTGGGAGTAGGTTTCGGCGACGACTCGCCCTTTGAATCTTGACGTTTCACACCGGATTTTCCCGGTAGTTCGTCCTTTGACTTTTCTCTCTTTGGAGCGAGTTTAGAGGAGAATTCTTCTCTCGACTTTTCGCGCTTTGGTAACGCCGTCTTCGGTATCTCGTCTTTCGATTTTTCGCGTTTCGGCAGAACCTTGGTTGAGAATTCATCCTTCGACTTTTCACGCTTTGGAATGGTAGATTTTGGTATTTCGTCTTTGGATTTCTCGCGTTTAGGAATGGCTGATTTAGGTATTTCGTCCTTTGATTTTTCCCGTTTCGGTATCGAACTTGAAGGCAGTTCATCTTTCGATTTCTCGCGCTTAGGCGGAGATTTCACCGAAAATTCGTCTTTGGACTTCTCCCTTCGCGGGATCATTGACTTGGGAATTTCACCCATTGACTTTTCTCGTTTCGGCGCAGTTGAAGCTACTTCCTTGTGAGTGTCATCCTTCGGAGGTGACTTGATAGAAAATTCGTCCTTGGATTTCTCTCGTCTCGGGATCATGGATTTTGGAATTTCGCCTATAGATTTTTCTCGCTTGGGCGCTGAAATCGTTGTTTCTGGAGGAGGCGATTTCAGACTAAACTCATCTCTGGATTTCTCTCTCCTGGGAATCATAGACGTTGGAATTTCGGGAATGGACTTTTCTCGCTTAGGACCAGCCTTATCTTCAGCAGGTGGAGACTTTATGGAGAACTCTTCCTTTGACTTCTCTCGTCGCGGTATCATGGATTTAGGAATCTCGTCTTTGGACTTTTCACGCTGCAAAGCGGTCGATGGTATTTTGTCGTCCATTGGAGGAGGTGATTTCAGGGTAAACTCATCCTTGGACTTTTCTCTTCTTGGAATCATAGATTTTGGAATCTCCGGAATAGATTTCTCCCGTTTTGGTCCAGCCGTAGCCGAATCTTTCAGCGGTGATTTTACGGAGAACTCTTCTTTCGACTTTTCCCTTACCGGTATCATTGACTTTGGTATTTCTGGTATCGACCTCTCACGCTTTGGAGCTGCAGTAGTTGCCGCATCAGCAGGCTTCTCGTCCTTAGGTGGTGATGCAGCTTTAGGAGGCGATTTTATAGAGAATTCCTCTTTTGATTTCTCTCTTACTGGTATCATCGATTTTGGTATCTCTGGTATGGACTTTTCCCGTTTTGGTGCCGCCATTGTGGCATCTGCTGGTTTATCGTCCTTTGGAGTTTTAGGAGGCGATTTTATTGAAAACTCCTCCTTCGACTTCTCTCTTACAGGTATCATAGATTTCGGTATTTCAGGTATAGATTTTTCCCTTTTCGGGGCTGCAGTAGCGTCCATTGGTTTCTCATCATTAGAGGGCAACTTGACGACAAACTCTTCTTTCGATTTTTCACGTACAGGTATCATAGACTTTGGTATTTCTGGTACAGATTTTTCTCGCACTGGTGCTGCTACAGCTGCATCTTTTGGCTTATCATCCATCGGTCTGTCATCTTTCAATTTATCATCTTTCGGTGGTGATGGACCTTTAGGAGGCGACTTTGTAGAAAATTCTTCTTTCGACTTTTCTCTCTTGGGAATCATCGACTTAGGAATTTCCGGAATAGATTTTTCTCGTTTTGGTGCACTGACCACTGCCTCTGCTGGTTTATCATCTTTCGGAGCAGATGGACCTTTAAGAGATTTTATAGAAATTTCATCTTGTGACTTCTCTCTTACGGGTATCATTGATTTAGGAATTT
>QLSS01000011.1:2493554-2553445 GCA_024372645.1 Trichomalopsis sarcophagae
TCTCTTACGGGTATCATTGATTTAGGAATTTCCGGAATAGATTTTTCCCGTTTTGGTGCTGCAGTTGCTGCATCAGACGGTTTATCGTCTTTAGGAGGAGATGGGCCTTTGGGAGGCGATTTGATAGAAAATTCCTCTTTTGATTTTTCTCTTACTGGTATCATGGATTTTGGTATCTCTGGTATTGATTTTTCTCGTTTTGGCGCTGCTGCTGGTAAATCTTTGGGCTTGTCATCCTTTGGTAGTGATTTAACGGAAATTTCTTCTTTTGATTTCTCTCTCTTCGGAATCATGGATTTTGGTATTTCCTCAATAGATTTTTCTTTCTTGAAAAGTGGCTTGTCTGCATCAGCTTCTTTGGTAGGTACAACTTTTGCTTTATCGGCTTCCTTAGAAGGTTCGACTTTTGGCTTTTCAACCTCTTTTATAGGTTCAACTTTTGGTTTATCAGCTTCTTTTGGTGGTTCAACTTTTGCCTTATCAGCTTCTTTAAGAGGTTCTACTTTTGGTTTATCAGCCTCTTTTGTCGCTGTTGTAGGCAGATCGCCCATTATCTTTGTTTCGGTAGCATCCATCTTTTTCATAATATCTCCAGTCTTCTCTTCCTTTGACAACGTTGTTATCACTTTCGTTTCCGTAATTGTAGTAACGACAGAAGAATCCGACAATACCTTCTCCGTCACCGTCTTAACTTCTTCGTGTTTCGACGTCGACGTAATTGCATCCTTTTCTGACAATTTTTTCGTAGTAGGTACAACTGGTGCCGACTCAGGATGATGAGACTTGGCAAAATCGGATTTTTGATCTCCCATAAGCTCCATTGTGCCTGTGAACCGTTCCTCGAACATGCTCATTGATTCGATGCCCGAACTAGTGGTTTTTACATCAGCCTTGTGCATCTTTTGTGCTGTCTTTGTGTCTTGTGCTTTAACATCTTTTTCTAACGTGAAAACTGTAGCATCGTGTTTCGCGTCCTTTGGTGGCGGAGATTTAACAGAAAATTCATCCTTTGACTTTTGTCTAACAGGAATGTGGGACTTGGGAATCTCATCCTTCGATTTCTCTCTCTTCGGCGGCGACATTACACCTGCTTTGTGCCTATCGCCTTTCGGTGGAGATTTCAAGGTGAACTCTTCTTTAGATTTTTCTCTCTTTGGTATAAGGGACTTGGGTACGTCGTGCTTGGCGGGTTCTTTTTTCGACGGCGCCTTTTCCGGCGATACCGGTTTGCCCTTTGTTGGCGAAATAGCCTTGCTCTTTTCCGGCGACGTGGACTTGCTCTTATCTGGTAACGCGGACTTGTTCTTTTCCGGTGACACAGGCTTGCTCTTTTCCGGTGACACAGGCTTGCCCTTGTCAGCCTTCGGCTGCACCTTCACCGGCGTCGGCTCTTTCGCTTTATCAGCCTTTGGCGAAAACTTTGGTATGTCATCCTTGGACTTGTCTTTCTTCGGAGGAGACCTGGACAGCAAATCCTCCTTTGCCTTCTTCGGAGGAGATTTGGAAAGCGGTGACTTAGGCTCATCTTTAGACTTTTGTCGTGCCGGTACTGGTTTGGGCGATGTCTCCTTCTGTTTGGCCGCGGTAGACTTCGGTGAAGCCTCTTTGGCAGACTTCACCGCGGCTACGGGAGACCTGGACTCGGCGACTTTTTGTTGCTTGGTGACGTTCTCCTGCATCTTCGTTGCTTTAGCTTTACTTTCCTTCTCCGGCTCGGCTTTAGCCTTGGCCTTTGCGTCAGACTTTTTGGTTTCAGGCAGGTCGACCTTATCGCCCGTAGTTTTGTCGACCTTGGTCTCTTTGGCGTGGAGATCCGACTCTAGCTTACTCTTAACCGTAGATTCGATGTGTTTGATGTCGGTGACTTTGGCAGGAGTTTTCTTCTCGCTGTCCTTCTTCTCTTGCCCGGCTTTCAGATCCTTCTCTCCCTTGCTGGCTCTCCTCTCGGTCTTCTCCTCTTTGGAGTCCTGCTTCTTGCCGAAGCTCTTCCGCCTCTCGTCCTTCTTCCCGACGTCGTTTTTCTTGTCCCTGATGCCACTCTTCAGTCCAAACAATTCTTTCTCCTCCTTGCTCTTCCTCTTCTCCATCACGTCGTCCTTTTTCTCCTCCTTCATCTCCTGCTTGGCCTTTTCCTCCAATATTCTCTCGGTCTCCTCGAACACCTCCAGCGATCTCTCGTCCTCGCTGGATATGGATATTCCGGAGAGCCTGGCCGCAGCGATTCTCGCCGACTCCTGGGACGACTGGCTCTTCAGCGAGCCTCTGGCAGCGGACATCTCTCTCTGGATCTGCTCCTCGAAGTAGTGCGCTTTCTCGGCAACGCTCGCCTCGGACATGTCGACGCCGGGATCCTGCGGGATGGCTCCGATTTCATCCTCGGCTTCCCGGACGTCGCTCAGACACTCGCTGTCGCTGTCGTGGTACGTCAGCTGCGACGCGTGGGACACCTCGGACTCGCTGCGCTGGAAACTCTCCCGTTTGCTGCGAGCCATGTCTTCCCAGAAGCGGCGCTTCTCCGAGTAAGTCTTCTTTTCCAGGGCTGAAGGCGACAGAGGCAGGTCTAGGGAACCTTTCTGGTCTAGCTGGCTACCGATGGAATCTAGAACAAGCAAGCATAGGGTTTTCATGGTGGTATGGGGGAACGCCTGGGATTTACTACCTTGGGGCATTTTTCAATTAATTCATTTTAGAAGAAGATTCTATGATTTTTTTTTACTCTGAGCATATAGGCAATCTTCTGTAATGCGTTTGAAAGAAAGTAAAGAATCCGGTGTGTTTCATTATTATAATCTCGTTTATTTCACCTGAGTTTTACATAAACATAAGAGACAGCACCTGTGAATTGCTGCTGTAAACGCTCGCAATTCCCCCGTATACGCGGGAGGCATCGTACAATTAACTAACAAGCACTTATCTGCTTTTAAGATGCAATGATAGTCAGAACATTACACGTATACAATAAATATATCTCTATTTTTATATACATAACGATCCGATAGAACATGTATCTATTAGTAACGATAACAGCAATAGTAATAAACTGCGTTTCATATAAGTCAACAGGTAATATATATGCATTTAATCTAGGTTTGCTGTTTCAAAAACGCTTCACTAATTTTTCGTATATTATTAGACTTTAGAATTTTATAATCATCACTACATCAATGCATCGGCAAATTCGGACATCGAAAATATTAGTTATATTTTTAATCTCTAAAAGGCATTCGCGTATTAACGTCATTTTTCATTACTTAACTTCACCCGTAAAATTTCAACAATACTATATTATCTGAATTTGCGAGGTACACGTAGATAGTACATAAGTTGCACTAAACACATTTATGATATGATGTATAATTGTTCCACCGTCAAATCGCGTGTGATGCGAACACTTGACGTATGGCTTTAGAATATTTAATAATCCATTTTATTGCCTATACGACATTGTCGAGGGCAGCAATCCCGTCGGTAAGCAACGGAGATAGACACAAAACGGTATATTTAGTGGATTACTTTTTTCTTATCGCATAAATAATATGACGCTATCGATATACTAATTTACTGAAAGTTTGAATCAATTGAAGAAAATTTTACACCATGTAGATAAGCGAGCATAGACGTGCGCTCAAGAGGAAACCGTTTTGTTTGTACACATATGAATTTTATTTTGCATAGCGCAATTAAATTAAAAAAATATATTTTGTATAAAAATTACGGCGTAACCATCAACTGAATTTCTCAGAACTCAGTAATACAATTTTAGACTAGTTGCACACTCGTTATACGACGTACGACAAATTGTTGAGTACGTAGTGTATTGATTTGCAAATTTTTGGTTTCTACATCGTTCCTAAATGTTTCGTATATTTGTTCCTTTGAACATTCATACAACAAGAGACAATTAAAACGAGAAACAACGGGGTACAAGATCTTACAATTTTCGAGTAAAAAATATTCAAAGAGCTGAGAAATTTCCTGATAACAACAATGAAAAAGATATTGAAAAATATACGATTTTCAGAAAAGATGCGCGTATCAAGAAAAGATACATTGTCTATAGTTTCGATCTCGGATACGGCATCATCGACTCTCTGAACAACTTTAAAAAGTCTTATATATCTATCATAATCTTGATCTACTCGATATCCTCGACGTCCGTGTGGCTTTCGTTGATACCGCCATCCTCAGCCCCTCCGGACGGTGACTTGACTCTCAGCAGCTGCTGTTCCATCTTATCAACGTTCCTCATGACGATTTGCGAAGCAGCGAGTACATCAAAGGCTTCGTACGACTCTTTGCTCTGTCCGCAAGCTTCGCCCTCCTCGTCCTCATCGGAAGCCTCCATGTCCTCGCTGTCGGTAGTGGGCATGACCACGATGTCCGGTGTGTCATTGTCCAGGTCCTTAGCCTCCTCGTCGATGGACATCTGGTTGCGCACCTCGATACTGAAGGGCCCGTCGCCCTCCTTGGTCGTGATGGTCTCGCCGTTGAAGTCGACGAGGATGTCGCTGCGCGGCTTTATGAAAATCGGCGCCTGAACGACCTCCTCATCGTCGTTCGACATGTCCTCCAGGTCTGTCTCGCCTAGGTGCGGATTCTCCCCGACAGTCAAGCTTCCTCGAGGCGTCGATGTCACTGACTTGATGGACGTCTTGGCGTCGTTCTCGGGCTCGCTGGTGTAGATCTCGTCGACGTCGGTGAGGTTCTCCAGGAAGCTGTTCCTGCGCTCGTTGCCGCCGCCGTAGGAAGAGTCATCGCTGCCGTCGAGCGTAACGGAGATCACCGGGTGCAGGAGGTTGCCGGTACCTCCGTTGAAAGCGGCATTCTTAACGGAGTGATTCGGCATAGAGATTCTGGGGACACTGAGCTCGCCCTCGGAATCGGTGTCGGAGAAGTGAAGCGACGCGTTGCTCATCATGGCGTTGAGGCGACGACGGGTCGACCTGGCCTTGCGCTTCGTCTTGGCCACGGGACAGCTTGACTCGTTAGAAATGGGTTGATGCGGGGGTGGTTCCACCAGGACCGAGGGGGTGTTGTTGCTGCTGACTTCCTGCATCTTCGCTGAGCTGAGCTGTATTCTGACGGGTGCGCCGTTGCTTTGTCAGCGTTCTGCGCCTGGCCGTCAAGGACCTTTGCTATCTGGCACTCGGTAGGGGAGGTTTAGGGGAGGTGGTTAAGGAACCTGCAAAATTAAAGCCGGGCCTGTAGTCGACAGGGGGTTGCTGTGCGGGCTTCTACGGTTTCTTTCTTTTTTTTTTTTTCTTTTGTTAGCCTTATGAGGTGAGAGATTTGAAGGGTGTTAGCAAAAAATGAAGAATAGTTTTTCTAGTGCGATATAAAAGAGTTGAGATGTAGTAATAAAAAACACAGCACATCGGATTAGATATGAATCGTTAAAAACAATAAATAATGAAAGTAGTGACACGGTGATGAGATCGATTCGAGTGACAAGTGCAGAGTTTTTATAACATTTATAAGAAGTGATATTGACGTTAGTAAAATAAGTTGTGCACAAAAAAAAACATTGACTCTCTTTTAGTAACATGTATAAAGCGATTTTTCAAGTGCATAGGAGAATGTCTAGCGTGTGGTATCTGGTTTGTTCCGGTGGAATTTTATTGGCTTCGTAATAGTATTCGTTAAATACACTGGTATCCAACTCACGATCTCAAAACCAGTAAAAAGAAGGAAAAGTCGAGAGTGCACGAATAGCAGATGAAGAAGTAAAAATAAAAAGAATCACTCACGTCCTCAGTGATTTCTACACAAACGACAGCAGAGAGACGTTCGTGATGTGGCTCCGCGCGAAACCGACTGCTAAAAGGGAACAACAACAACTGACTGGGCTCGCGCGGGTAAAAACTAGTTTTCTATACTCGGTGGCCACTCGAGGGTCAGCCGGTAACTACAAAGCGACACAGGAGGAACCTTGCCCAGAGACTTTGTTGATGCTCTTATGTGACCTAATCGAATTGCCTGAAGCCCCAGAGGCTACGTCGTCTAAGTCTTGTAAGAGGATTTGCGTTTTCTTCTTCGCTGAGTAGGAGTAGGGAGGATGGAGAGCATTGAAACAAACAGATGATTGGTTGTGTTTCTCACACACACACATTCTTTCGACACGCACTCGATGAATAATTTTTTCGTGGCTGATCTCGCTCGACGAGGTTCGACGTTTGTCATGTACATCGCTTATTGGATCAAGTCTTGTCTTGAGTTACGGGATTTGGGTTTTATCCTGATGTGTTGTTGTTAATACGTGGCTGGATGGTTATTCAATTTGGAAGTAAAAAAAAGGACAAATATAATACTTCTTCGTTCGTTTGATTTCTGTGGGGTATTCGTGAGCATTTGCACCAGGGAGTTTTTCGTCGCACAATATACAAAATTACATAAAAAAACTTGTGATGGTTTTGTTTCTCAAGGCTGAAATGGGATTTTTCTATGAATTCCTTTCGATGTTCATGACTGATACGTTAGATTGGTTTTAGTATACACTTAATCTACATTATTCGATGCAATGATTTTCCTAGTTATAAAAAAACGTGATTTGTTACGTGACACATGTTATTTCACACTGGTCTATGCATGTTAGATTTACAACGAACGATTTCCTCTTGTACGCATTATTCGTATTAACAAACACGTAGAATGTTAAAAAATATACGGGAAAAGCTGCACATACCTGTCTGTTCCTTCACAAGAGTGTCGGTGATGAATTTTCTCTCGGTTGGCGACGTGCGTTTGGGCTGATCGCGTTTTTCCTCGCTATAATCGAACCGACCGTAGCTTGATTTCATGAGTATGTCCAGTTTTTGACTGATAATGTTTGAATCTTCTGCTGTAAAAAAATCGATAGCGCGTATTCAATTAGATAAGTTTTGAACCTAACATCGCACCTTTTTCAATAAGGGTGGATTACGTTTCTGAACCAAAAAAACTACTTTTCGAAATCGATTCCACCCTAGAACCTAAAGGAGTAACTTTTCTCCAAATCATACCCTTGTATTCCTTGTAAGTGATCTCCGGTAGAACAATATTGAGTACACATAGCGGCTGTTGTGCAGGTTCACCCTTAGCGACTTTCGGCTCCCTCATAAACATCATCCTTGCCACCGGATCTAGTTGTGGATCCTTGACCTTTACGTGGAACGACAGTCGGTTTTGCCGGAAAGCATGAAACGTGAACTTGAGCTGAACACCGGACTTGGTGACCGGTATCAGGTTTCCACTGAATTCTATGTAAAGATCCTTGCCATCCAGAGTCTTAAAAGAAACCGTATTGTAAGAACAAAAGTTTATTCAGTATCGTCAATCGATTCTAATTCAATCCACGTACCTCTACGTCTCGGCTCTTGACTATCTCAGCGAATTCTTCTTGCTTCTCTAAAGTATGAATTCCCTCCTTACTGTCGGTCATACACAGAATCCTTAGCGTAGCTTCAACCTCCTCCATTCGTTTGGAGTAAATGACAAAGCTGCAAAAACAAACCCATTTCAAAACAACTGTTCTAAAAAAATCTCAGTCTACCACATAATCCAACTTACTTTGTAATAAACGGCACAAACAGTGATTCTCTGTACAAGTCAGTAGCCATCTTGGGTACCTCTTGGATGTTTCTGCAGTCCATTAGCCAGAACCTGGCCGAGACGGTGGTAGTAAACGACACTTTGTCGTTCATAAAGTTCAGCGGAGTCGACCCAGTGACGTCCTCCCATTGAGCCTCACTAGTCCCTCCGGCTATGCTGCAGAGCAAACGCAAAGTAGGCGTCTCTCCACCATAATGGTTGATCATGCCTTTGTTCGCTGCTTGTGGTACCGGTAACGTCAGGCTGATGGGTTTGTGAAACTTTCGTCGACGAGGCTCAATGGTGATGACAGGAGATACGGCGACACAGTTACCCAAAAGTTTGGCGGTAAGTTCTGCGGGTATCACATGTGCCTGGAATCATCAAATGAAAATGTTATTTTCGCTTGGCAAAATTACAGAAAGTTTATTTTAAAAGAAGTAACGCACCTGCAAGCCAACTTTGATTTTCTTAGTAAGAGCGCCAGGCGGAAAGACGGCTTGCACTTGGTTGGCGACGCTGGAGATTAAGATACCACCTTCAGCACCGATGACGTGCACTTCCTGCTTGATGCGGGTGACGATCGCAAAGTACTGAGGAAACTCGGTTGTCAGTATCCGCGTTATCCTTCCCGAGTGTGTTGAGCTCATTTGCGGATCTGAGAAGAAATACAGATATAAGAGATATGAAACTACTTATGTAACTGTGTTCTTTATAGTTTTATCGAAGACATCTTACCATAAGGAGTGTTCAGCAGGGTATCGTCATTGTCAGAGGAATTATCGTGCTCCTTCCAGTTTTCTCCGTTCTCGCTGCGCAAGATGATAATCTCTCTTTCCTTGCCTTCTACTGAAGCGAAGTGCGGTATGTCGATCAAAACTGGTCTGAAAGTAGAACAAACGTATATTTTTATTGTCATAAAGAATTGGGACTCACAACATAAAAATCTGAATGACCTACCCTAAGAAGGAGGCTCCAACGGGTCCCATTTCGATTACTCTTGTAGCGAGGGATTCGCCCTCCATCAAAGGCGGTGGGTTTGCCATCTTACTTGGCTTGACCAGTCGGCAAGTTACTCGGATCGGCATTGTCGCCCGTCTTGGCGGAACTATTAATCGAATACCACTATGTCGACAGCCCTTCATCGTGCCACCACGAGCATCCACCAGAAAGCTCACTAGGAATCTGTGGAATCGGATATTGATATATGAATTAGGATGCAACTTGATTGAAATTCATATATATTTAACATTGAATATATCGTATAAAGCATGAGCGTTTTGCTAGAATAATTGTCTTAACCCTTTCAATTGTCATTAAATTATCCGATAACTCCAGTTTGTCAAAATATTTCGTTTATCCACTCAGAGATTGAAAGGGTTTTATCACACTGACTGAAAATAAATTTAAATAACAAAACCTGAAAGATGTTTAAAAAAAGAAAAATGTATAATTAAAGAGGTAGAGTAAAACGTTCGACTGTTTAACATGTGTTGGATAGATAATAATAAGCGGTCAATTTACAGTGTGCGTTTGGTAAACAAGAATTGGCTGACACAATAAGTTCTTTATACTAACGATTTATAATGCGGTCTGGAATCGCATGAAAGTACAAAAAAAAAATTTGTTCGTTAGTAGTTTATCATTTTTAAAGTCGCGTATACGCTAAATTATGCAATAAATTGCAATTACCTTGCGAAATCGTTGCTGTCAAAGTTCTCAGCAGCGCAGTAATTGTTGCTCTGGACGAATTCCGCATGTTCTTCCTTGGATACTGTACATACAAAGTAAGTCAAGGATATATAGTTGTAAAAAACGTTTTTATGATCATATACACTGCTGCGCACTTACGCTGCCTGTGAACTGGATCATCCCGCGTTACATCAATCGGTAGCGAATCATCCCTCAGACTCTTCATGAGATCAGCGGTCAAATATCGGTAAGGCTGCTCGCTGATCAGAGCATCCGAACCTAGAAGCGAATGTCAGGAATCTTTTTGTACTACGTGGTATACCAAGACCCTTTCGGAACTAATACGATAATACCAAATCCTGATTAAAAAGCATAACCAAGTTTTGGAGTTACGTACCTCCTTCATCGTCAGAGTCGGACATCAGACTAGTCTCTTGCAAGCTCTCCGGGGCTATAACCTTGTACTTCTCTTCCCAATTCTTGTTGTCTGGAGTAACACCATCGTAGGAGAGTCCTTTGAGCACTTCCATGACCGAGATATAGCCCAACTTTTGAGCAATGTTTAGTGCAGTCAATCCATCCTATATGGAAAATAAATTTAACACCTCTTTCTCATGAAACTGTTTCATGATGATTTTGATGATTTAAAGATGAAAATGAATTACATTAGTGCGAGCTCGATGCGAAGCGTTGCCTTCAATGAGTGCTGACACTATGTGCGCGTGTCCCTGCTGTGCTGCCTGATGCAGGGGCGTGTAGTTTTGCTTGGTTTTTACGTCGATCTCGGCACTGTGCTTTAGCAAAAATCGAATCATCGACAGATTTCCGAAGTGAGCCGCAACGTGGATTGGTCTGTAGCCAGTTTCGGTCTCGCTCTCAACGTTTGCGCCATTTTTCACCAAAATCGAGGCTACCCGGATGAAGTCCTCCTGGGCGCACAGATGCAGTGCCGTCAAGCCATTCTAAGGATCGAATAATTTTGTTTATTATTATGTTATTCTTTCATCTAATCGCTAATTGTTAGGGTCTTCTAAGTTTGAAATAGCCATGTTTTGTTTTCAGTAGCATTGTTATTTTATACACATATGCTTAGTAATTAGATATACCTCGCCGTAATTAGAACATTGACCTTACGGAAGACCGCCAAGTTCATAAACTGGAAAAACGCTGGAATGTTGGCCTTTAACCGCATAAATTCAAAGCTTGTTCAAGAACAGACCGAGCTCATCGACTTGTTATTACTATGATTATTCAAAACTTACAAATTGAACAAATACGTTGAGCTATTTTAATAATGGTTCTACTTTCGAATCAGCAAAAACATATCAAATTGAGAGATTTTCGGTAAAGTTAGAATGCGCATACGTATTAGTAACGATCCATGACATAAACTGATAATGGGTTACCTTTGCTTTGTGATTCGGGTCGGCGCCGTGTTCGATTAGCAAATTGGTCATATCGTAATGACCTTTCTGGGCGCTCAGGTGTAGCGGCGTAAATCCTGCCTTCGACTCAACGTTGGCTTTCGCTCCGTGTTCCAGTAGCGTCGAGGCTATGTCCATCTGTGAAGCGTTTTATCATACAATGTTATAGACTATTTTGTAATTTGTCGTTTCAATTAAAATAAGATAATTTACTGTGAAATTTACCTGATTTTTACGTGCTGCAATGTGAAGCGGCGTTTGTCCGTTTTGCGATGCTAAGTGCGGTGAAGCTCCTTTCTCTAATAGTAATTGTGCGACGTTCGGATGATCGTAATGGCAAGCTAACAGCAAAGGCGTGATATCGTTCTGAAACACAAATTGACAAGGTAAATTAAATGGATCACAATATTAGAAGACGAAATGAGACACGATGTTATGAAGGAAACATTGATACCTTTCCCTGAGCGTCGAGTTTGCTGTCCTTCTGCAGTAGAATCTTCGCCACGTTCATGTTCCCGTACTTGGCGGCGACGTGCAGCGGTGTGAATCCGTTTTTCGTGGTCGCCTTCACCGAGGCGTTATTGTCCACCAGAATAGCCGCCACCTGATAAAAATAACAACGTTAATACAACGTTCCGATGCTTTACGACAGGAAAAATCATTGCGCAAACTGGCGACTTTTTATTCGTATGCAGTCAGTATGACAGAACGCATGATACAGGGTACGACAACAGAAAAAAAAGTAAAAGGAGAGTAATAACAAAGCCAATCATAGAGATGAGGAATGTGCGTGAGTAATAGAACATAAAAACGAGCGGAAAAACAAAACATAAGGCTTACCTGCATCGAATGTAACAGATGAAAATCATAAAAAGTCGCTTCTACAACTAAAAATTCACGTGAGTCAATGATCATTCGCCACTGTGCGCTACTTCGAAATTTCGAACGATCGAGTGCACGTATATACAGTAAATTACGTAAAAACCAATATTAATAACATAACACAACGTGTGTTCATGAAACTTTGTGACAAGCGATAATGAACGACGAACGCATGTACATAGTAAAGTAAACGTAATAAATGATATATAAATAACAGCTTTATTAACATGTAAATTATAAAACAAATAAACCAAACAAAAACGTCGTCGTACAGATTAAAACAAGTGTGTGTGTGTGTGCGGGTGCGTGGAGAACGATAACGGTGATAATGAAATAATATAATGTGTCGTTATAGTATAGTATAGTGGTCTCGATGAATTTATAATAAAAAAGGAACTGAAAAAACAGTACTTATAAACGATCGCCTGACTGTACAAAATACAACTGAGAGTCGAAATTAAAAAAGAATGACGTTCAACGAAAAATTCTTTACAATACGAGACATCGTCTCTCGGGGAGATGCGAGATTACCGACGTGATAAATACAACGATTCAAACACATTAAAAATCTCTCCGTCTCGACAACCTCAACGATCACATCAACGAGTCCCGCGTTGCAGAAATAAAATAAAACACAGTTCGGTCGGTAGGGCAGCTTTATTCGCATCTCCCCAGCTGTAGAAAAGAGTTAACGTAAAGTCCGCGCTGACGGTAGTCGTTGTCGTGGTTCTAATCATATCAACCATTCGCGTCGCCGGCTCCAGAAGAGGAACCTGAGATTATGGAGATTGACGTAGTCGGCGATCTTGGCGATGCCGTCGAGCTCGTCTGGAGACATTATTACCTCTTCCTGGCCCTCCTTCGCGGCTATGTGCAGGGCTGTGTACATGTCTTTCGTCGTCGTGTCGACAGCCGCACCGTGTTGAAGGAGCAACATCACGATGTCCACGTTGCCTAGGCGCGAAGCTATGTGCAGCGGCGTCTGTTGTTCCTGCAGCGCGAAATAAATATTTCGTTACAGCAGGTCGATCGCACATTTGGAATTCACATGTCACACTACTCACCCTGGCGCGAGCATCGACCTTTGCTCCGTTTCTCAACAATATTCGAATGATGTCGGTCTGATTGGCTCTAGCCGCAAGATGCAGTGGCGTTTCACCTCGTACCGTGGGTACGTCCGGGTTAGCCTCGTGTTGCAGAAGGAATATCACGATGTTCATGCAGCCCATGAAACTTGCGACGTGCAGGGGCGTCAGTCCGGACTGAAAAATTATACGAGATTCGTACTGCTTCCAAAAGGACTCGGATTAATTTTCGTTTCGTTTGTATGATTGTTTCGTTTCACACAACATATCGATGACTACGCCAACTTTTAAAAAAGATTACTTATTGCAATAATTCTACAGGTCCTACGTAACTTTTCCTGCAGATACTTCCCTGATACATATTGTACACACGAAGACACACATTAGAACTCCAGAAAGACAAAAACAATCGTACAAACTACTTGAAAAAGAAAGTCTAAAAATGATCAATTATTTTCACAAATGAACTCGTCGAGTTTGACCTATAACACAAGTAAATCAATGTATACTCTCGCGAAACAGATCAACGCATCGTCTCACCTCGGTGGTCGACTCGATCGACGCCCCGTGTTTGAGCAACAGTTCGACGACCTTGATCCGGTTCTTCTTGCAGGCGATATGAAGCGGAGTGAAGCCGTTGAGGGCCCTCGCGTTCGGATCGGCTTTGCGGTCCAGCAGAAGCTTAGCGACGCGCACGTGGCCGCAGTGGGCTGCCACATGCAGGGACGTCAGGTAGTCGATGGTAACCTCGTCGACTGGCGCTCGATGATAGAGCAGGACCCGGGCGGCGTCCACGTGGTCGCCCTGAGATGCCATGTGCAATGGAGCCAGGCCATTCTGAGGTGAAAGATATCGTATTTTACTCGGTCGCGCTGATCGATAATATCAGCATCCAGTCGAGGTTAAAATTATCATACAGGGTACATGCGTAAAAAACACGATCGATAATCTACTCGGTATATTATACAACGATGCGAGGAAAAAAAAAAACAAACAAACGTCCAACCTTCGTCCTCGCGCTGATGGGTGCCGAGTTTTCGAGTAAAGTCGAGACGCACTGCTCGTGTCCGGATCTCGCTGCGCAATGCAGCGGCGTCAGGCCGTCCCTCGTTTTGGCGTCTATCACCGCGCCGCTTTCCAGCAGGATCTTCACCATGTTGTTCTTGCCCCATTTCGCCGCCACGTGTAGTGGACTTATGTTGTGCTGAAAATCGTCATAAATCAATGATTAATCTCTGATCCGGTATATTTCTTTTACGAGCGTATTTATACCTTAGCTAAATAATTAACGTCGGCGCCTCGTTTTATGAGCAATCGGGCGATGTCTTCGTTGCCGTAATGCGCGGCGATGTGAAGCGGAGTGAAGCCGCTCTTAGACGTCACGTCTGGCTTGTGATCGTTCTGAAAATAATCCATCTTTTACCTGAGACATTTTAATAATCTGCTCGGTAGAGGGCTTAATCCTAATGCTAATCAATTGTGCTAACTGTATAAACAAGACCGCAGTCGGATATGCTACAAGCTATTCTAACTCTATAGCTAATTCCATTTCGTTGTGTGGTGTAGAAAAATTAAATGAAAAATTCCCCCACGCACTGTTCTACAAAAGCAGAGCATCGTTCAGAGCCGGACGTTATCGACGCAATAATAATAATAATAATCCACGATACGCGATCGGGAGCTTCGTGACAATGAACTATAAATAAAAACCAGCCCGTATACACGGAGGAGAGTATGTACACGATGTAGAGAGAGAGAGAGAGAGAGAGAGAGAGAGAGAAAGGAGGCACTTGACTAGAAAAAACGGTGTGAGAGTGGCAATTAATTATTGGTAATCGATCGTAGCTCACCTGTAAAAGTAAGTCAGCTGCCTTGCAGTCGTCCTTTTTCGCGGCTATGTGCAGCGCCGGCAGTCGCACTTTGCCCTTCGAGTCGTTTTCTAAAAGTACGCTAACTACCTTGTCGTGTCCCTGTTGCATCGCCACTGCCAACGGCGTGAACCCGTCCTGTAAATTAAAAAGAAGCATTCGATTAAAATATGCGTTAATAAAGCGATAAGATAAAAGACGACGAAATACGCACCTCCGTCGCGAGACTCTGGTTCGCCCCGTTGTTGAGCAAGATCTTGACGACCTGGTCGTGATTCTCCTGCGCAGCCATGTAAAGCGGGGTAAAGCCATTCTGCGATTGAATGTTCACGGCGGCACCGTATTGAATTAGAATATTAACTATCTCCGATTGTCCAGCTGGGAAAGAAGAAAAGGAACGTAATTGCATGAGAAAAGAAAAATTCAATCATCTCTCTCCTCGTCGATTCGTCTCACCTAAGGATGCTATGTGCAACGCGGTGTTCCCTTTTTTCGTCGCAGCGTCGACCTTTGCGCCTCGCTTTAGCAGTTCCGTCACGATTTCCACGTGGCCATCCTTCGATGCCAAATGCAACGCATTCAAGCCATTCTAAAAACATATAATAAACAAAGCGTGATTTCAGGTGATATTATGTACGTATACGGCTTACCGAGTTGGCTGTATTAATGTCGAGATCGGTGTCGAGATGCTCGATCACCTTCTCGAGGTTACCCGACCGGGCAGCTCGGAGGAACGACGTCGTGGCGTCACTCTGTAAGCAGATAAACAACCACGAAATTAATAAACCCCTGTTTATTAAAATTTACAATGACGCTTTGTTTCGCTCGAAACGCTGCAGAGTCGGATCAGAGGTAAACTTGTAACAATAGCAATTACAACTTTCTCTCGCAGCGGCAGCAGCCATCAAGCGGGCAGAAAAGATAATTCCTCGTATCCCTCTGCAGTATCCTCTTCGTAAGGGTAGGAGGGCTGAGAAGCGTCGCTTAATCCATTAACCGCTGGGCAAATCGATAGTCTCAGCCCTCGCTCCGACGATGTCTTATACACACACACACACACACACACACACACACACACGCGCGAACGAGGTGGGCCACGTGACGCACGAAAATTCTGGCGGAAAAGATGCGTGTACGAGAGGGAGAGACTTTTTACGCGCTTCGCTGCGGCGTGTAGAACTGAATTATTCAAGTGGCAAGGGTTGATTTTTTCGGCGAGTAGCTTACGAGTCTGCTCTGAGTGAATTTTTTATATCGTTTGTTTTTTCGAAAAAAAAAGAGGTCAAATAGCAGATCAGCGAGAAATAAAAACTGTTCGGAGATCGCGTGTGTTCGCGAATCCTCAAAATTCAGTTTAGCCACAAAGGAAAGCCAATTAGGCAGAAGACTGTACAGGCGAGAAGAAAACTGATTACCGACGAGGGATCGCCCCCCTTTGAGCGAGTCTCTTTAAGTCATGCACACAGACCGCTTAATCCATTAAATAGGAAAAATCGATAGCCGAGAGAGAGAGAGAGAGAGGAGAGAGCAGCTTTCGTCTTATCCCTCGCGCGCAAACGCGTATATTGTTTAGCCTGACGATACCTATATTATTTGTCGGCGATAATTTTAGATTATTGTTTGATAAAACGTTTAAGTATACGTCATACTCGCACTTTTTAAGGATAGTAGCCGTGGACACGAACACAACCATACTGGGAACTAACCGACGTTTTTCTTTTCTTCTTTTGCGCAGGCCTTCGTTGCCTAAAGGACTTCTATTAATACATATAAATCTCGTAGGTTTTTTGTATCGTTTTTTTTTTTTTGTTTACTCAATGCGGGCTCGTTAAATCGCATTATCCGTCGACACGTGACCATATTTAAGCGGGATCTGAAGTTGCGATGTCGCGTATACCGCAAAAGAGCCTCGAGCGAAGATGAAATCGTTGCTATTCTGGCAGGTTCTTTTTTTGAACGTCTTTTTGGTCAGTTGTAACCAGCCAGGGCGTGATATGCGACTCGAGCTTGTTCAGACCGTGAGTATTCTGTTTTTGTGTAGTTACTTTGGTGAAACGATGAAGAAATCTAATTTAATTAAGCTTTTTTGGTGTGTACAGCTTTTCAGACACGGCGAGAGAACCGTTATTCCAGCTGAGTTTATGATACTAGACTACGCTGGTAAAGAAGCATATGAACCTTACGGCTTTGGACAACTGACCAACGTAACTTAACTTCTCATCTGTGTACAGCATTTGGTTGGAAAATTGTATTGTACATCGACGTATATTTCCAGAATGGAAAGCGGGAAGAGTACAGAATCGGCCAGATGCTGAGGCAACGTTACGAAAAATTCCTCGACAAGGCCTATGTTCCAAACCATGTCTACGCTTATTCGAGTGAAGACGATCGCACAAAAATGTCGCTACAATTGGTTCTCGCTGGACTTTATCCACCAAGTGACGAGTTGGTTTGGAACAAAAAACTGGATTGGATTCCTTCGTCCACGAGGTATCAGCCAAAGAGACTGGACTTTCTAATGAAGCCTTATAATGACACCAGGTTAGTAGCGACTGTATATTTTTTTTTTTAACCCAGTTTTCGAAAATGCGTAGTATAAGACCATTCTGAAGGTTTTGGCCGTTATGGAGAGCCGCCTTAAATCAATCAAATCAACAGACAGTACTTAACGAACGCAACGAGTTCATTGAGTTTTTACAAAGAGAGACGGGAAAAGATTTGAAGACAGATGTATTCGACTTGGTACTTCTGTACAACGCCTTACACGTGAACGTTAGTGCGTTTTTCGTATATTATTTTGTACAAATTGTTAATTTAAGATAAATAAAATTTGTACGAAACTATAGGATCGACTGAGTTTACCTTTGCCGGACTGGTATAAGGGCAACGTGAAGAGAACTTTCAGAGATCTTTACGCTTATCTCATGGGCAGTTGGGCATCGACGACTGAATTGAAGAAAATCAATGGAGGGCCGCTCGTGAAAACATTTCTGAAAAACATGAACCTTGACAATGCCAGGGCTGATTCGAGGAAGATCTATCTGTACAGTGGACACGATTATAATTTAATGGGAGTCAGGAAGGCACACGGTATTAACGACAATGAGTTTCAAGAATTTGGCAGTGGTTTATTAATCGAAAAGTGGAGAGACTCTAGAGACAAGGTGTTCGTTAAGGTTAGTCTATTATTAATGTTGATACATTTTAGAATCGAGTCGACAAGACTGTAATAATGTTTAATTCGTTTTAGCTACTCTCTTGGGCTAGTCCCGGTGATAATCCGAAAACTTTGAGGCTCAAGGATTGCGAAGATTTTTGTCCTGTCGAGAATTATATCGAGATTATCAGTGACTCAATTCCAACCGATAAGGAAATTAATGAGCGATTTAAGGATTACCGTGTAGAAATACAAGAATTTTTGCTAGGTGAATATGATGAAGGTTGACTATGATGTGCCGTTATCTTACAATATTTATTTACAAAGTTTGGAATTTTTTGATAACCATTTTCACTGAATCGTTTATAAATCAACGAGAATACAGTTAAGTGTTACTGTTAATAAAAATGCAATTCTATTAAGAAAAAAGTTTAAATATTTATTTTAATGCGAATGAAATCTCTTGGAATAAAAAAAAATCTTAGCATGAACTTAAAAAGATAAAATAGTATACAATTTTAAATATAAAATTACATAATACATTGCGCGATAAGATGAAGTTAGTTTGATGATAATATGAAACATTTGGAATCACTTCGAAAAAATGTTAAGAAAGAGAAACATTGGACTTGAAACGATGTAATACATTTTCGACTAAATACACACGCATCTGAATTCTCAATTTTTATCAGCAATCACGCTCCTGAAAGAGCTTTTGAGATACCGCAAAATTTATGTTTAAGCATATACCGTTTAAAATATTGAAGCCAATGACGTTTAAAAATATTAGATATATCTTTGTCTACTTCGGTCTTTGCATTAGGTCAGAAGCAGTTACCAAATATGACGTAAAAAACAAAGACTTGGAACTAGCGATCGTTCAAATCGTAAGTAGATCAGTATTGTAATATATTTTTAATTAACATTGATTTTTAGCTCAAGTTAAATATTAAAAATATTGATTAAAATCGTCTATAACGATAACGATTTAACTGCTTTAATTACATTAACTAAAGTTGCGACAAACAACGCCTTGGATAAGAGTTAATTTTTTAAAATATTATTTATGTTAAAATTTGATTCTTTAATAAGTGCCAAGAAGTAGTGTTTTACGACAAAGAAAGTCGTTAACCTTCAACTGCACTACGTTTAAGATCCATAATCAATTTGAAAGCATCAATAAACACTTTTGTCTTATCATTTATCCAACTAAGTGACTTAATTACCTTTAGCTTTTTATCATCCTTATGACTCTCATACTTAAGCGGAGGCACTCTTTCCATTTGTTTCGTAACCTTTGCCGACTGAGTACTTCGTTATTCTTATCAACATATTGTATCATCATTAATGCGAAAAATGAAATTCAAGTATACGAGCCTTATCATTTACGTGCTTTTCGGCAACATTTTTGGAGTGATTGCCGAATTGGGCGTAAAGCACACAGACTTGAAATTAGAGCTCGTACAAGTGGTAATTATAATGGTTATTTTAACAATAAATATTTTGCAAGTAAACAATTATTTTTATAGCTGTTCCGACATGGGGCGCGAACACCGGATAAAGCTGAGTTTAAGTACATCGATTACGCAGGCTTAAATGCGTACAATCCCTATGGACTAGGACAATTGACCAAGGTAAGTTCGAAAAAGTGCATTGTGCTCTTTATTATATTGTTTTGTAAGCTTCATATGTTTAGCTAGGCAAAGAACAGCTGTTCAAAGTCGGCCAAATGCTAAGACAACGTTACTCTGATTTTCTTCCTGAGGATTTTAATACGAATGATGTTTACGCTTATTCGAGTGAAGATGATCGCACGAAAATGTCGCTGCAAGTAGTTCTTGCCGGATTGTATCCACCATCTTCTGAATTCGTTTGGAACAAAAAACTCAACTGGATACCTCTTCCTGCACGCTACACACCGAAAGAGCTAGATATTTTACTTAAACCTACTTTCAGTTCAAGGTAAGTATATCATAATACTTGAATAGCATGCATGCATCGTAAATTTCTTTAATCCATGATGATATCTAATTAATGAATTTCATTTCAATGTAGGTTTATATCGATCAATAATGAATTCAAACGTTCTGCCGAGTTCCAAAGCAAAATATCCGAGCACTTAGATTTCATTAATTTCCTGAAAGATAAACTAGGAGTAGATGAATCATTGGATGAAGTGTATTTCATAGCGTTTACATTCAATACGTTGTACTCGAACGTAAGTATAACGAAAGCAGCTCTCAAAATCATCGAATAATTGTAAGAGATATTTTATGCAATATCGCAGGAGCATTTGAACATTCCACTTCCCAAATGGTACACAGATAAAGTGAAGAAAGCTCTGTTTGACTTGATAAACTACATTCATCGATCGATGTCTGCAACAACAGAAATGAAAAGAATAAATGGAGGACCGTTGATAAGAACTTTTTTGGAAAATATGAACGTAAACAGAAGCGTTGTTAATCCGCGTAAGATTTACCTATACAGTGGACACGATCTGAACTTAGCGGCAGTCTCGGTTGCTTTGAGTTTCTCGGATGCGTTCGACCACCCAGACTACGCTAATGGACTTATTATGGAGAAGTGGAGTGACTCGGAAAATCAGTTATACGTTAGGGTAAATATCCAATATAGAGCATTGCTTAACATCTCAAAAATGTATAATTCTTACGGTGCTTCCAGTGGCTGGCGTGGACGAAAGCTGGCGAAGAACCAAAAGCTTTAAAATTGAAAAAATCCGAGGAATTTTGCCCTATTGACAGTTACATCAACATTCTCAAGAAATCTGAAGTAATTCCGTCTGACGAAGAGATGAACCTACTTTATAACGACTTTTTAAAAAGACGCAAAACATCGATTCAGGATTTGTTCTTTGGCGATCCGGCTGTTACCTCTAAATAGTTAAATTCACCTTCAGTCATCCCTTAGGCTGATCGTTACTTTTGATTCGTCCCGGTAATCATTGTTTATTATTCTTACACACTTTTCAGTAGCTGGCTTTTGGAGTAAAACTGGCGCAAAGCCAAAAGCTTCGGAATTGAAAAATTGCTAACAGTCGTCTTGTCATATTGAAGATTACGTAAAGTAGTTAAAAATTATATCAAAACTAAAAAAAAATCTCACTTTTTCCACTGCGCCCACCTTCAACTTCAAAGCAAACCATCGCAAAAAAAGATGAAAAAAACAAAGCAAAGAGGCCAATAACCAACCCACTTTTTATCCTCGCCACCGGTCAAAGTCTACACACAAAAGCTTATAACGTGGACAAACGGTCTTTCCCGTATATATATATATATATATATATATATATATATATATATACACGAGGCGCGCGCGCATGCAAAAATCTCGCAAACAGACGCGACTATGTGTGTATAATGGATGGGGAGAAAAATTTCCTGTCTCGACGGCGGAAAATAATAAAGCCGATAATGCAGGCCGCGCGTATGCATATATACATGTATACTCGCTCATCGCGAAGTGGGAAAGAGCCAATCCCTTGTGCCCCATTACTAAACTGGAGCAAAACAGACCGGAAGAAAAACATATTTCTCGTGCCAAGTCGAAAGAGAGAGAGAGAGAGAGAGAGAGAGAGAGAGAGAGAACGCTACACATAGCCGTCGACGTATCTTGCGCTGGTCTTCTGTTTTACAGCTCTACGTGTGTGTGTGTGTGTGTGTGTGTGGGTGAGCGCGTTTCTCGAGGCTGCAGTGTGTGCATAGCAAAGTCGGATCTTTATACCGATGTCGGCGCTGCTGGACGCGATTTGCGTCATCCGCTTTTTCGGGGGACATGTGCGGTGTGTTATAGCAGCTAATTAGTATAGATGATGCGACTTTAACGACGAGCCTCTGACGAAGCTACGTAATTGCGGTGAATCTCAGTCTCGCGCGACACGATATGCACTCGAAAGGCATATATATATATATATATATATATATATATCGAGAAAGAAAGAGAGAATAAGCACAAGGCGAATCACGGAGCTACCAGTCTCGCACCAGTCGCAATAATTACGCGCTTCCGCGAGTATCGCCGGATAATAGATCGTGCGCGTGTGTAATACAGTTCCTATAGCGTATATATACAGAAAGTATCGCGGGGCGCGCGCGCGCGCCGGCATTTCTCATTCTCGCCACCCCATCGTCTACACCCTCTGTCTCTCTCTCTCTCTCTCTCTTCACCCCTCCAAGCGCAGCAGCGACGCCGAGGCCGAATTCGATCCGCTGCTGCCGCGCCGGCTATAAAAGCCTGTCTATCTCTCTCTCTCTCTCTTTCTGTGCTCTCTACCCCCTGCGCTACGTTACGTACACCCCCGCACAATGGCGCGTGTACATCAGAGCAGGACAAATGGGAGTGAAAAATTCAGAGGCGAACTGCAACGAAATTCGCCGGCGATGCCAGAGGGGTGTGACACTTTCCGACGCAAGGGGCGAGGGGGGGGGGGGGGGTGGTGGTGGTGGTGTAGGTATATCGACTCTGGCGGGGAGAGCCTTTTAAATTCTCTCCGGGTATTTAAACGCTGCTGCTGCTGCTGCTGCTGCGGATCGGACGGAAGAGGTTTTGTACCATAGGGTCAGAGGGTTACACACCCTTTTTTTTCGACCCCCCTTAGCTGAGTATACGGGGAAAAGAAGCTTTCGAAGAATACCTGGCTGGTGCTGTCGGTAACCATCGCGACGGTGCTGTCTCCGCGTCTAGGCGGCCAGCACAGCCCAGCCTCTGGTCCGGCCTCCTCTGCGCGTCGATAGTCCAGTCAATTCGGCTCCGGCTAAAACCTCTTTCTCTCCGTCTCACCGAAGTGGAACGCACAGAACACAGAGACCGGCGCACTCGTGCGATAAAAGTCAGCGATTAAAAGGCTGATGCGACGACGACGTCATCGCGCTACACACGGAGCCCGCGACGACTATACGCTGCTGCACCGGCTTATACTATACTGTGGCGCGAGCCGTACGCGGGGGATATATATATAATACGCGCGTGTATATAGTACACTTGCTACTGCGGCGGCGAAGGGCGCCGGGACGCCGGAGGGATATGTGTGTGTGTGTGTGTGTGTGTGTGTATTATATAGCTTCCCCTTCGACTTGACTATCCGGCCTGCAGTGCGATTGCGCGCGGGACGAGAGACTGCGCTGGTGTAGTCGCGGGGGTGGCTGTGGTGTGTGCGCATAGGGCGAGTTTTTTATTTATTTATTTATTTATTTATTTATTTTTTATTTTCGTAGCAGAAGTTTGTGGATTTTTTAAAAATTTTCTTCGAGGGACTTTGCAGTCTCTCGATGTAGAGTGTATAAGAGATGATCGATATATAGTCAGCGGAATTATAGGCGACTTATGCAAATGCGATAGGAAATTTGCATGCTTCTCTTCCGCTCGATCGCCTGCAGTGGAAATTCTGTGCGATAAGGACGTCTACGACCCATCCTTTATACTCGCTGGTTGAAAGAATTAAAACGAAAATCGCACGAATCCCATCAGCGGCGAAATTCAAACTCTGTACCAACATAGCCCACCGAATCAACCCCCATAATCGCTCTCTTGCACTACACCGGCTCAGCTTCTCGGAAAAGTCAAGACTATATAGAATGTGTAGAAAAGACTCGAGGGCGCAGTCGCGTTACGTCGCGACTCAACGATTGCGCCCGCGCACACTCTGTCCCTTCCCGTGCATATAGCTACAGCTATATATATATGTACATACGCACGGCGTTGCGTGCGCGTATACCGCGTGCCGGCTGTACACGAGGGTAGCAGTAGTAATAGTAGTGGCAGGCTTTTCTTCCTTTTTTTTTCTCAGTGTCTGCGATTGATGTGCCGACGAGGTGGGTGGAAGGGTTGCGAGGAAACTTTCCCGCGATGAAAAGAGTATTTTATTTTATTGAAGGAGCAATCGCGAGAAATTCCAGTCGAGAAAGCGATTAAAAAGCTGCACCCTCTGATACGCTTCCCGCTATTATATGCACACGGAAGCAGTGGCTCGGGGTCGTCGACCCTTAATCCCTCTCGAAAAAGCCACCGAAACGTATAGACTACCCGGAGAGAGAGAGAGAGAGAGAGAGAGGGGTGACACGTTTAGCCGCAACACACCGACAGGGTATACACCTTTCTCGGCCGGAAGGACCCGGTAACCGGAGAAATCTCACGCGACAGCCGCTTCCTCGTCGACTTTCGATCGGATCTTGTCTGATACTTTTTCTTTTCTTTTTACATAGGCCCCTTTGCAATAGACTCGAGATTGGAATTTCGCGACGATGACCCTTTGATCGGAAGCGTATGTTTTTGCTGTATATATATATTTATATATAGATTGACGATATAATTCACGAGTCGTCCCGAAATAAAAGGGTGTATATATCTTGATCGATCCAACCGAACGTCGCCGATAAATCAATAGCAAAAATTTCAAACGTCACAGAAGTAAATCGAAAATCTCGAACGCTCGGAATCAATCGTATCCGGCCGAGATGGCAATAATAACAAAGAAAATAATCTCATCAATCGACGTCCCGTCGAGTCTCAATCCCGATAAAAGTAATATAACGCCCCGGCACTAGACTCGTCTCGGAAGCAGTTCCGCAGAGCCTCGGGCTTTCTCTCCTTTTCTTCCACACGCCCCTTTTCAACCCTTTGCTCAGCGGCGACACCCGAGTGGACCGGTAATTACGGAGGATAATGCCTTCGGGAGGTCGACGAGGAAGAGGCTGGCAAATAGCTTTGTATAAGCTGCATTGACGCGACGAGTTTTTGAAAATTTCGTATACTCTTATACGAACCGTCTTGATAAATTAAAACGAGAGATTTTGTCGTGCACTGATAGTAGCGTGATTAGTTTCCTTCATTTATAGCCATGGCGTACAGAGCGAATGAGAGAACCAGATCGAGCTCGTCTCTATTCACGAGTCTTTCGTCATTCGAGCGAAGACTTTTATCCAAGATTCGGAAAAATTATTTGTATTTAGTATTTATCGAGTATAATACATCGAGTGAACTCCTCTCACGCAATCTCGTGGCCAATATCCCGTTACGATATATTCGCACAAAGAAAAATAAAGCTGCGACGGTTTGCGTCCGGAAGCAGAGACCGATATCGCCTGTTAAAAAAAAAAAAGGCTACAAGATTTCCCCTTTGCAAAGAAACAATTTCCAAGCCGCACGGATAACAAATCTCTCTCGACAATTCCGACACATCGTGTAAACAGCCTCACACCCCCAACGAGTCGTCGAAAAACTCACCCCCGCGCGCGCGCGCACACACGCATTCCACAGCCCTCTCCACGCGTATACACGCATCGGCCGAATAACTCTACGGAAACGCCGAAACAGCAGCACGTGCGCCTCCGGGAAAAACCCGTCCTAAGAAAGCTCTACTCTCGCTATACCAACCGAAATTCCTCTCCCACCAAGTATCACCAAGGGAGTGTACGTACACACCGCACACACAGTCGCGAGAGAGAGAGAGAGAGAGAGAGCACAGGACGTGTGGCAGGATACGCCCCTGTGTAAGCGCCGGCCGCGATCAATAAAGCCGTAGAGAGTGTATATGTATTCCGGAGAAAAAGCTCGGTGTCGCATATACGTGTGCGTTGCTTCTCACTTATACGTATTCGCGCACACTCTGGCTTTTTTGAGAAGCTCGTCCGACGACCTTGACGGAGTGGGTATACAGACTCGTTGCGCTAAGGGAGTGAGTTTTCAGCGGAGGGGAGATTTTCTTTTGGATTAGATCGTGTGCCGACGCTTGAAATGGGCTTTTAAATGATTCGCAGCTCTGCGGGTTTGTTGACGCTTGGGATCGAGAGAGGGGATCTCTGTAAGCGAAAGGATGAATTGCTGAACCGAGGATGGAACTGATTTTACTTTAGTCCGAACGAGGCTCCAAAAAATATGTGAGATATAAAAATCAAAAAAATTGTCGAAAGCCAGAAGACGAAGTCAACCCAGTTTCCCGCGATCGAAGCGCTCACAGCATCTCCCTCTCTCTTTCTCTCTTCGCTGCAGCTGTCCGGCGCAGTGTAGCAGCAGATTTGCGCGCCGATGCTGAAAATCGCCCGCGCTATATACCCCCCCCCCTCCCGCGCGCGCTATTCGTTTTATTTATAAAGCGCGACTCCTGCAGATATGGATGATGAATATATATATATAGCTATACGGACGCAGAGACGCGCGTATGATACGCGCGAGTCAGTTTTAGCCCGATGTTTTTATTTTTACAGGGTACGTGCAGTTTAAGCTGTTCAATAACAGATGCCACTGCGCGGGCATATTGTGTATACGCGAAATAGTCGCACGTGGTGATACGTGTATGTAGAAATTGAGGAGAGTATCCGCTAATATTTTACCGTGACCCAAATGGTATAACAGTCGAGAGACACGCGAATTGATAAGAATAAATACAAGTTTTTTGTAATGTAAATGATGGAATGAGAGACGAGTATTTTTGAAGCACGCGACAACGAGACTCTGCTGTCGACGCAGCTTGTCAATGAACCGACAAAATTTTATTTTCCGAAGAAAATAAAAGGATTCTCAGACGACAATAATCGACGCACAAAGTTTAATAATAAAACAGCGTCGGTCTGAGTAGCGCGTACATTAAAAACAAAAAATGCCATAATCTAATCTTTTACACCTACGTTCTCTCGTAAAAAGATAACCACCGCAGATAAAACGCTTTGCAACTTCGAGAGATCCGAATTGATACGTTTCAGAGCCAAGATAAAGTTATGACCTGACGCAAGCAAAACAGTACAACCGACGACAATCGCCAATTTTTAGCGCATTCGTAAAATAATTTTTTGTTCAAAATCGTTTTCCCAACGCCGACAATCGCCATAGCGATATACATATATATATACGCACCACACATCTAGCGAACTAAAATAATCTCCAAGCGTCACGCGATAGTAGGAAAAAAACGAAAGACCCACCGAAGCTCCCCGGGAATTTACTAAAGGAAACGACGACGAGCATCAATCACTCGCGGAAGAGTAAAAAGCTCGAGCTTTCTTGAATGAAAGCGCGATCGGGAGTATCGGCAACGTCGTAATCTTCGGGACCTTCGGACGCGTTATTTTTAACTCGCGAAGACGAATACCTGTATGGAGAAAGAGAGCTTTTCGATAAATCGAATTGGCGAAAATTCGTCCGAGTGGCGAGGCTTTGGACAACGCTCGTGTTTTATTTTAAATCGCGTGCTTTACGAGCGAAAACTGTCTTAAAATACGTTCTCGCACACGCCGTTTTGAAATCGATCGTTCTCCTGCATAGTCGTCGCAGCGATAAAAGCCTCAACTCGAGATACAAAAAATTATCAAAACGATAGCGAAGAAACCATTAAAAATGCATCACCCTTGAAATCCAACTGCGAGAGCTTGCGCCAAGTCGACGCGTATACTATTTCCGAAAGCTCGAAGCTATTTCACCGACACACACGATTCACCGAGCACACACTAGACTTTTTCTTCAAAAATTTCCATGAAATACAGCGGACGTTCAATCACAGCGTAGGTATCGAAGCACTGCAAGCTCTACCTTGAAGAGCCTACGGATCGGCGGGTAGATCTCCTCGGCTGCGGGGCCGTCGACTTCCTCGGGCATCTTCCCGGCGACGGAGGACGACGACGGATGACAGCAGCAGCGACGGCGGCTGAGAACTAGACAACGAGGCCGGTTAGTCTCCCGCGACGGGGCATGTTTTGCAACGACGAGGAAAGAGGGATAGAGATAGGAGAAGCGGGAGAGAAAGAGAGAGAGAGAGAGAGAGAGAGAGAGAGAGAGAAACCTGTGGCACGATTCGAGAGTCGCGTCGCGCGTTTATTTATAAAGTCGTACGGGGAGGAGTGTGTGCGTGCGTGCGGAGATAGACCGAGAGGCGCGATGTTAGAACGAGAGAGATTTTTCGTCTTTTTATCTTTGGGATGGCAGATTTTCTCGGGATTGGTTATTTTTCTATATTATGAGGAATTTAGAGAAATAACGATCGGTATAGAGGAGGCGGAAAGGGGGGGGGGGTGGTTTGTAGAATTAGTTCTGCGATTGGAATAGTTGGAAATTCATCGAATCGGTGGCGATACGTCATCTCTCAGCCGTCTACTAATTTCTAAGATATATTAAGATGAGATGGTGGTGAAGGCTTTGAAATCTTTGAATTTTCCCGCGCGGAGTAAAAAAAAGCACTCCGAGGGGGCAGCACTTGCAAGAGTGCGCCAGAAATATAAATCAGCGTGTTACGAAGATTACTTTTTTTATTAGTCTTTGTCTATTATGTTTTGGTTGTCTTTGTGGCATACCAAAGACGTAGACTGTTTTTAAATAAAACTGTCAACGAGACCGACTTACCGATCGAAGTAACCCTTTGCAGAGGCCAAGTAGCTTCTTTTGTCAATCTCCATTATTTTGCTTTCCTTGGCACCAAAAAAGTTACGCTGTTGGGGGTTTTCTTCTATGAGAAAAAGAACTTACGTAAATTTCTTCCTTAACATGCCTATAATGAAAATATAGCTCGAAATACCGCTTCCACTATGTCGTCATAGAATTGTATAGGTTAGTCTCACCTCCTCGCGATCACCTTCGTAAGTACAGTAAGTGTCACATGCCGAACATCTTCTTTGTTTCATTATAGACCTTACCACGTCACAACAAATAACTCTGTGCGTACACACGTCTCTATTATAAAACCAAACAAAACAAACTGTCATCGACGCCAATCACTTCGCAGCTTCGCACTTTAAAAATGACAGTTGATCAAATAACGAAACTTCTTTACCGCACCACGATAAACGAAACGTGTTTGCAACACTGTATTCGAGCCGGTATGTGTTCCTGGAATCCCATCCTAGACTACTCACGCCCCGACGATATATATATATATATATATATATATATATATATATATATGTGTGTGTATTTACTATAATACGAGACCGCGCGCGCCCGCTCAAAATCGCTCGCCTCGCGACATTCGCCTTCGAGAAGAACAGCGGACAAGTCGTCTAAGTGAATGCATGTGTTCTAAAAACTGGACGGACCCCAAGCTGATTTTACAAGACGAATCGAAGAGAAACGCAGATAAAGGTATTATTTACAGTCAGTTAAGTGCTTCTCATACCGTATAAGTGAAGCGAAATCGAAAGTGCAATATATTGTTCTCGTAAACCCGTATCGGTTGATTTCGATAACAGCGCGCTTCGAATTTCGCTGCCCTATCGATGAGATAAATATTCGCGTGTATAATGGTGCTCTTGTTTATTGACGTGCTTCCTTTGTTTAGTGTCGCGACCTCTGGATCGACGAGTGTCTTGGCCCAAGTGGTTTGTATGTAAGTACCTTTGAGACTTTTTGACGTCGTTTCTCGACAATCCTGCACGTGCGAGGGATGAAGACAAAGGAAAACTGCTGATGCCGATTGCCGATGAGCTCGATCGAAACACGAGGTACGGGCTCTTATTTTATCGGCAGTTTTTATT
The DNA here is from genome assembly GCA_024372645.1 of Trichomalopsis sarcophagae. NCBI lineage: Eukaryota > Metazoa > Arthropoda > Insecta > Hymenoptera > Pteromalidae > Trichomalopsis > Trichomalopsis sarcophagae. The sequence continues at coordinate 2,522,703 of QLSS01000011.1, forward strand.
TGTATCTATGCACTGATAGGATGTTTTTACAATTTCTTTTTTTGATTCGTTAGGCGATCGAATACGTAGTTTTAACTGTAAAATTAAAAATGCACAACAACAAATCGTTTAAATCTGCTACGATGGATGAGGTGGAAAAGAAAGCAGTGAGTATTCAAAAAGTCTAAAATTATAAACTTGGGTAATGCTTAAATCAAACTGATTATAAAATTTGTCCACAGCATTATGAGAAAAAGATAAAGGCTGCCTCTCTGGCATTTTTGGAAGAGAAGAATTATGCAAAAGCTTCTCATGACTACAACGAAGCATTGAAAATAGCCAATGAATTGCATGTTGGTGCCATGAAGGAATGCATACTCATGTTTATGATTTGTCACTGCAAAGTGTTGGAGTCAAACAAACTGGAAGATTTGGCAGAAGTAGTCATGACACTTCAGGCAGCTAACAAGACTCTCAAAGAAAGACTTCCTGCTATTTATTGCCTCTTAGCCTACGCTCATTGCAAGCTGTATAGGTAAAGAACTAATAATTTCTTTTTTTGTTTTCTTATACTGAAAAAAAAAACGTTTAATTTTCACGCAATAAATTTGGTTGTAGGTTTGACCATGCTTTGGAAAGTTTGAGAGCAGCTAATGATATTTTCAAAAGGAATCAATTGTTGGAGACATTCTACATTCCTGGTACTACTACACCAATTGAACAAAATCCAAAGGGTGTAAGTACATTGATCACTTGTTAAATTTCAAGATGGATATTCTCATTATTCAATTGTATGTGATATTTTTCAGAAAATGTGGTCAATAGTTGAAAAAGAATGCGCGATTTATCATAAACCTGATGCCATTTGTGCTTCAAAAGAATGTAATCATATCACTAAACCTTACGTATCTCCAAACAAAAATATATATGTAAAGTATGTTAACACGAAAAACTTACGATTTTTCACATTTTATTACCATAAAATTTGTTTCTAATTCATTAATATTACCAACTCTTAGGGATCCAGCTTTCAACGGAATGGTAATAGTTCATTGCAATAATAAAGAACAAGGATGTATACTGAAGTTTCATCCATCTTGTTGGAAAGTTATAAAGGATCAAACAAACTTGGTTCAAAAAGTTTCAGACAAAGTAAACCAAAGATATAGCAATATTAAGAATGATTAATTATTAGTAATTTGTTTATAAATTTTTTAATAAATTGCAGGACATGTTGGACTTTCAATGTTTTACACCAAATTGCATGTATGAAAATAATATTTGCAGAATATCATTGATTGAAGTGCTAGGGCCGAATGGAGAGGTAAAAGCGCAAATAAAAAAAACAACTAATGACTCTTGGCCTGTTAACAAAAATGTATCAAAGGGTGCTATAAAGAAGGTTTTTGGTTTAACAATTCATTTTATTTTACTGTGCTTACATTAATGCTTTATCTGATCTCTGCTTTTTATTTCTGGTTGCACTTTATTTAATAATCTAGTAAACAACATTTTTCATGATCATAATATCTTTTAAGCAAAAAGCAGTTTGTACAACGACTACAGAGAGTCCCAGATTTACACCCCAAAAGGAGCACGTTCCTGTTATTCCAACGACCGAATTCAGAGATAAAAAGGTTTTCAATAATATGCTAAGTGTTGTTTGAAAAATAATGGTCCCAGCTAATTTCATTTAATTATTTACAGAAACGTAATCTTTATGATGATTCTTGCGACGAAAACCGATTAGTAACTGTAACTGGCAGCGCGAATTTTGATGCAACAGATAACTCGCCAGAAGCTGGAGAAATGGCATTTTTATTTTCGTATGCATGATTCGTTCCGTTTTTAATTATGTACTAGAAATCAAAGATATGTATGGTTTTGTATTTGTAAGTTAATGTTATTTCACTTTTTTCAGGCTCTTTTATCACTATATTCGAGAAAATTTGGTACGAGTTTGTGATCTATATAATAAATTTTATGAACTTAGAGAAAGCTTGGTGCATTTCAAGGACATTGGTACTGTCACTTTGTGTTTTTTATTTAGATTGGACACATACAGAGCTATTTCTAATGGATGTTTGTATTTCCTAGACATTTTGAGCTTTCTACTTGATAAAAATGTTATTACTCTAATGGATAACAAAGATGTGGGCGACATGCTTGATGACCTCATGAATGATGATTACATAGGTGGTTATTTCAATGATGCAACTGGTCATCGCAAAAGCATCAACAATAATATTCCGGTAATATTTAATGTAACCATCCATAACTTATTTGATATATGAATTTCTGAATAAAAATATTCATTTTGAGTTTTTTTTTAAATATTAGGATGTGCAATGCTTATCAAATGCTCGTAATGGTAACTGCAAAGAGGATCAAGAAGCAGCTGGTGGTGATGCATTGTCACATTATCCAGAAAATAATTCAATCGATGTAAATAAAAAAATTACGGAATACAATGAGTTTCAAGATTATGTAGCTTCATTAAAAAAAGAAATAAGAAATTTGGTAGAAGAAAATATTCAATTGAAAAAGGAAGCACTAGAAAAGGATTACAAGATTGAAGTTTTCTTAAAACAGATGAATGAATGCGAAGCATTGTATGAAGAAATGAGTGATTTTAGAGTAAGATATGACGAAATAAAAGATGAAAATTTTAATCTAAAAAAGGAAATAATTACTTTTGTCAATGATAAAAAATTGTTGGAAGAGCAAATCGCAAAGTTGAATGATTCTGAAGTAAGGCGAAACGAGATTAAACAAACGTTCGAAAGAGAGTATAAAATTTTGCAGGATTGCATAAACTCCTCGTGGGAAAAAAAGACTAAAGAGTTGAAGTAATTTTTTTTATTTGCGTTGTTTATAATTCTCTGGCATATTGGTACTCATAAAGTATTTTGTTTCAGTGCATCTTTAAAGCAGGAATTAGATGCGAAAAAATCGTTGTTATCTCGATACCTTCAGAATCAGTTTGATGCCTATACAAAATTATTAAATGAGTATGAACATTATGAATTCATCTTCCCTTTAATACTTACCTTAACTTTTCTCTAAAAATTCTTTTTATTTCAGATACATTCATCAATGTACCATCGAATTAGAAGTTATTGGTAAACTTAACGGTTGGATGGAAAAATATATGAATGTAAAATCCTTCAAAGACAATACAAAGTGGATGAACAGGTTGATTTACCTTCAGAAAGCTAGTGATGAGCTCAAGGTAATAATTTTGACCGTTTTTGTCGAGTATAACAATTTGCAATTGCTGAAAACTAACTACTCTCTATAAAAACGCAGAAAAATTTTACAAACCTTTTCGGTAAACTTGATACCGAAGAATGTCCAGATGAAGTTTGCTTAGAGTGCCCGAGCGTCCCTGATGCTCTGAAAGAGAACCTCAGCGACATCGTGATAAATGCGTTGAACGCTTACTACACAAGCCAATACGAGTTCGTGAAGAATTTAATGCAAAAACAACAGCAACAGCAGCAACAAATAAATCAACAGTGGCAGACTCAGCAACTGCAAGCACAACAATTTCAGCGATCAGCGGCATACAATATGCACGCTTATCAATACAACGCTTTCCAGCAACCTGCGCTTCCATTTGCTTCTACGATTCCTCCACATCCAGGCTATCCAGTTGGCAGGCAGATACTAAATCAGCAGTTCTATTCTCAGCCACCCATTGTGCAAAACGGAACTAGTAGTTAGTATAAAAAACATTAACGTCTATAAGTAAATTTAAGATTTTTTCTTTGTTATTCTTAGATTTAAAGTTTTGATTATTTTAGCGTACAATGCTTTACGATTGTTTTTTGAGATTTCATTTAAAATATAATTTTGAAAAGCGTTTGACTGAATTAACACTTTCTTCATCTACGTGTGTCTCACTCATACATAGATTCAAAACTAAAAAGAGCAAACTTGATTCTAGTTCCCAACCAGAGGACCAATGTTGAAATAAAAGAGTTGAACAGCAGCAGCAGCAGCAGCGAAAATTCATCGGTAAAATCAGCGACGTCGTTACTTGGGAAACTTGACATTCAAAATAAGAAAGAAGAGTTAAAAGCAGAGACCACTGCACCAGTCAAGACCGATTTGAAGGAAGAGATAAAAACTAAGCGCAAAGAATCAAAGAACATTTTCGACAAGATTTCAGAGAAACAAGAGCAAATGCGAAAAGCTTTAAAAGCAATAGCTTTGAACGTTAGAGAAAAGGCAGATACGGAAACCTTACAAGACGAGCAGTCTAATACTTATATGAATGGTGACTCCAATGAAGTCGAAAAAAAAATAGAAGCCGATGATAACGGTTTACATTTAGAAATAGGCGACGACAATAAATCTGACTTAACTAGCGTTACTTCAAAGTAAGTTTTAATAAGCTTGGTTGTACGAGTATTAGAAAGATGTATGCTAATCGAGCAATGTTTTAACGATACGCTTTGTTGCTTTAGAGGGAATAGCCCTAAATTGAAGAAGAAAGCCGGAATCAATTCTTTGATTAAGGTCATGCAGCAAAGATATCCGGGAGCATTAGAGTAAGTAATGTAACGATCGCCAATTCATACAAACAAATGTGAGACTCAAAACTTAACTTCCTCAGAGTCGACATACTCGAGATTATTGCGGAAATTCGTAAGAAGAACAACGGTACCTTGACGGGTAAACCGGTGAACGAAATTCTTATCGAATCCGAAGAATACTTCTCGCGCAATCAACGAATACGTATGTTTTTCCTTTTTCTTTTTATTTGTTTTACTATTTATTTATGTATTTCATTTGATACTTATGTTGATTAAGTTAAAACCACCGAAACGCTTTGAACGCAAAATTAATTGTTAACGTTTTTTGTGCCATTTTATGTAAGAATTTTATAAGCTAACAGTTATTATGCTAGACTGAGAAATTATATTGTATTTTTGAGAGAAGTTTACGATTATGTATTTTTTTTAATAACAGGCAATCATGATAGAAAGAATAAAATTATTTTACTTTAGTAACACATTTCAAAGCTATGATGATTACTTCACGAAAATTTTGTTGATATAGATGTGATGCGTTATACTTTGAACGATGGAAGCAAGTCATCTTGCAGTGAATCCTCTAATAGCATGCAAGGTTCTTGAGAATAATTTTATTAAATCTTTAAATTAATCACAATTTATTTAATTGGTGTAAAATGTCGATTACTTGCTATCGATTCGTTTTAGGTTCTGCGCAACAAACTCCGCATAGAGATTGGATTTCGCCTAGTAGTAAGATGATTGTGCATTGATGCCTAAGAAAATGGTAGCATTTTATTCATAAACATTACTTATCTCTGCTTACTGTTAGTTTCAGAAAAGTTTATGAATGGAACGGATACCAGCTGTGTACAAAAAAAAGCTTGGAATATAATAGTACCTCAAGAAGAAGCAAAGTGGACAGGTAGTGGTGAAATAGAGTGTTCAATATGCATGAATTTTATACAAAAACAAAAATGTTATACCTTAACCTGTCGACATTCCTTCCATATTGAGGTAATCAAATAGCCAATAGTAAATGATTCTGAATGTACTTTATTATTTTAATGCAAAAAAAAACTTGTGTTTTAGTGTATAAAAAAGTGGCTAAACTCTGATCGATCATGCCCAAATTGTCGGGTCGTAGTCACTGAGGATGACGAGTTTCCACCACTTCCTGCATGAGCTTAAGCTATTCTATTATTATTATGCTATATAATTGTCAAGACTGTTTCGAGAGTTACCACAGTTTAACTGTTGACTTAGAATAATCTATTTTTCAAGTTTTATATTCGCCATATTCATAAGAATAAGATATTTTTTTTATAAAAATAGACATAAGTGTTTATTATATAAAGCTGAAATGTATTTCATTTATAAAATAGAGCTAAAAACACTGTTTGACATTTATGGATTGTGTATTCATGTTAATCCCACCAAAAACTAATAGAGAAACTAGGAGTCAGTCCTACAACGTGATGCCACCATTTTGGTGGAATAAATAGCATGTCACCAGGTTTTAAGTAACACATAAAGGCTTTAGCTTTTTGTAAATTAGGATACTTTTCAAAATCTGGATTGTATGGATCAATCCTAGCTGTATTACTGAGTAGTCTTGTTTCATATGGATATACATTTTCATTGTCATCTGGACTGTACAATATGATTCTTTTATATCCAAAAACCTGTTAAAATATTGATTATTTTCTATTAAAAATAGATTAAATAATAATAATAATAATAAATAAATTTTCGACCTGGCATAATAAGTTATTTTTTGGATCATGATGCAAAGGAGAAACTGTTCCACTTGGCCCAAACCATGCATTTATGTCGGGTAGTTCTTCATTATCTTCTTCAGTATCGGAGAAGCTGCAGTATTCGGGTACAGAAAAATCATTTTTTAATTCAGGAATCTATAAATTTGTAAATACGTTATTTATGACGAAATTACATCACTGATGGCTAAGGTTTAATGTTTCACCTGATCAAAAAGTTGATGCTGTGCTAAGTAACCGACTTTTTCATTTTTAGACGAGATGTGAGACCTCAAAAAATCTGAAAATGTAACCAGGCTTTGGGTCCAATCGTCTTCCGTATATCGCGACCCAATTTCTATTGGGACTGTTCGATTTCCAACTATCCTTCGGAGGTATTCAGCATCTTTCCATAAGTGCAAAGCTTGCCAGTGCTCAAGACAACCTATATAGTAATTTTATTCTTTTATCATTAATTTAAAATTTGAAAATTATAAATTACCTTCGAGTAAAGCCGGAATTTTAGGTTTGAAAATTTTGCAATAGAATGTTTCCAATGATGGTTTTGTATAATTAACTATGGATGAAAACCCGGGAAAAAGAGTTGTACACAATTCCTCTGTATTAATTTTTATTATGTCAACATTTTTGCTATTAGTTTCAGGCACGCCTAGAAATCAGATAGATGAGAAAAATTATATTCTGTTAATAATAAAAGTTAAAATTTTTTGAAAGTCTTAATTCACTTGAAAAATGTTTATTCAAATCTGAAGCAATATTAGTCAGCAAAGTCTTGTTTTTTGGAAGAGGAGCACCCAACAGAATTCCCTTGTCGATTTGTTGTATGATTTCCTTAAAAACACTAATTAATTTTATATCATCTTTTTCTGCATTTGTTGAAATTTCCAGTAGTAGTGACTGTTAACAATTGGTTTTCATTGCTAATTTTTCATATTATGAGAAAAAAGTGTAATAGTCAAAATAATACCTTTATGATACTGCATAATGAATAAGAATATCTATAGTTTATGGGGACATCTTTCCAGTAGCCCGAGTTAAGCATTTCCCAGGTACGATCTAAGCAAGCCTCTGTTGCTACTAAATCACTTTTTATCCATTCTGTATCTATTTTTAGTCTTTTTACATCAGGCGATTTACTAGACAACAATATTGAAAGCAGTATTAAAAATATTGCACGATTAAGCAACTTTAAACTTACAAATTCAAACAATTACTTGTTTTTTAAAAAATTTTCAACTCTTAAGAGTATATTTTTTAAATGAAATTTCAATTCATTGGGCAACTGTTCTGTTAAATCTTCTTGAAGAAGATTCCACTGAATACTTTGGGCCACTATCTGCACAAGCATGTTTATCTAGAAATCACATAATGAGGTGTAAGCAAATTGAAAAATAAATACTTTCATTGCATTATTTCAATGATAATTACTTTATTTTACAAAAATACTCCTAGGATAAGTAGCTCCATTCAGTTCTGGCCATTGAACTATAGTATGATTGGCCAAGTAGTATAAAATTTTTCCAGAAAGAGAGAAACTTTTGACTCTACAAAAGCTTTCAATAAATACAATTTTGGTATTCGTTAGAAACAGTGCATTGAAAAGGAATACCACTAAACATGGAGGAATACAGGTTCCGGGTCCATTGCACAGTAGTAAATCTGGCTTTTCTCTCCAGATTAATGGGAATGACTGAAGAATGGCTCTAGCTGTTGTGAAAATAGATGTCAGGTAAGACTGACGAACTTCTCTGCTCCTTGAAATCTGAATGATTTTGTACTCATTGGTATCAATTTCTACTTGTTTAACCTTTTTAGAACTAATCTCATCTGTCCTAGTTTGTATGTAAATCCGTGGACTATATTTTTCTTTATTCAATTGCTGGACAACTCGCAAAATTTCTGTAGTATGTCCACCTGACCCAAGCACAATCAATGTCTTTGCCGATTTAGTACGCTCTGTCTTTGTAGGCCTTTTACCATTTACATAAATGACGAAATAAAAAGCTCTTATTATGGCAACAATTGCAACTGGAAAAATCAACACACACATAAGTGGCAACACCATGACTTTATCATTGACGTTTTACCTGAAAAAAGTATGTATGGATAACAAACAGGTCTTTTATACGAAAATTTTCAAAATAAATAGTTCTTTTTCCACTTTATGTACATTCTCAAAAACAATTTTAGTCATGCCGGTTAAATTTCTTAAAAAAAATACTTTTTTTCTGTGTAAATACAGTCTCTAACCTTCGGCCTGCAGTGTTTATCGTGTTACTTTCAGTTACAATAGAGTATTCGGAATAATGTTTATGCGGCGAATACTATTTTGCTATCATGAGCTCTGAAGTAAACTCCGAATCGCAAAACACGTGTTGTCATGTCAGAGTTTGCGCAGTGCAAAACGTAGCGAGGCCCGCGTATTTTTAAAATCCACGATCCAAAAATACTCGAGATTTTTGTACGGATGTTTTCGAAAATTGTGCATCATTACAGCGATATTATAAAAATATTCAAATAATCCGATACTTCACTCACACTCGGCATTAACTACATGCGAGGAAGAAAGCACGCAACCATTACGCAGTTGAGAAATGAAAGAAAAAGTTGCAATTCTTGCAACTCCACATGATGCGACTAAAAATAATTCGACAAACAAACTGACTTAGTCGTGCAATTATAATTCAACTATTCGAGTATAACTAATAATAAAGCATCCCGCAACTTCCTGTTTCAGTCCATCCGTCCAAGTCCTCGACTCATCTATTCTCTCTGGCTTCGCGTATATAGCGCGCCTCAACTCGCGATAACGTTCTAGAAAGTTCGGGAGTTCGCCAAAGCCGTGACGTCAAGCCCGCAGCGAAACAAAACCTCGCGGCTCGCGCCCAATAACCCTAAACTCGCTCTATACTTCAGACCGATTCGCACGGGCTTCTCGAGCTTTCCAAAAATCGCACCGGCATCAGATGCACACGGTTGTTCGCAGTGAAAAGAAGACATAGTCGAAGCTTCGACGCTTACCTACTTAGATTGTTCGCGAAGTCTCAGCGCAATCGTATATTTTCTTTTCGTTTTTAACCCCGAGGAGGATTTTCTTATTTTCTTTCGTCGTCAGTCCTTTTGATAAGCTATATCGTTGAATTATGGAAAAGGTGAGTGCTTGTAAAATAATTCAATAAAATGGATGAGTGGTTGACCGCATGCACGTTGTTGCTGCTGTGTTTCTTCTAGAGCTGCACTGCTCTCGCGGGCTGTGAGTGCAGCAGTGGATTATTTTGGGTTCGCGATTATTCGATCAAGATTTATCGGGTTTATCGGGCTCTCTTGGATGAGTTCTCAATCTTTGCTAGTGCTATTTTCTTTTTTGTGGTTAGGGTGTAGTCGCGATTTTTAATTGTTATGCCGCTTCGAGCGGATATGTTTATTAGATGAAGCCCGAGAAATGCCTTGTCATAAGGTACTTGAAATTTTTAATGCAATTTTACGGTCATTTTATCGAATGCGTCTCTTCAATTTTATATTTTTATATTTTGAATATGCTAATTCTTGCGGTTGGATTGTGCAAGTTTGCCGTACAGTCATGCCATGAGTGTCCTTGGTGAAATTGTTAAACACTATTCCTCATTGATGTAGATCAGGTATCTAACTTGAATAAACGTTTTTTAAAGGTATCCATGCTAAAGGATTTAGGAAACAAACTCTTGGCAGAGAACAAGTTAGACGATGCTATTCATATTTACACACAAGCTATAGAACTAGATAGCAAAAATCATGTATTGTACAGCAATCGTTCCGCAGCTTATGCTAAAGCTGGAAAATATGATTTGGCACTCCAAGATGCTGAAAAGACTGTATCGCTTAAACCCGACTGGTCAAAGGGATATTCGAGGAAAGGCGGTGCTTTGGCTTACCTAGGAAGATACGATGACTCGATTGAAACTTACACAAAGGGACTGCTATTGGACCCCAGCAATGAACAATTGAAATCTGGTTTAGAAGAGGTCAAAGCTCAAAAAAATAGTCAAAGTCAATTTAACAGTCAAGGTGCTTTCCCTAATCCCTTCGGCGGGGCAGATGTCATCACAAAGTTGAGAAATGATCCCAGAACAAAGGCTTATCTGGATGATCCTGAGTACATGAAAATGTTGGATAATTTACGAACCAACCCCAAAGCTTTAAGTAATTATTAAAATTTTTACACATTTTACAAATGTAATTTTATTTGTATCTTCAATACTAATTAAAAATTTGCTATATAATTTTTAGGTTCTCATCTGCATGACACAAAAGTACTTACAACACTCAGTGTACTGTTAGGCTTGAATGATGATATGGATATGAGTATGGATGTTGATCCTCCTAAGTACGAGGAAAAACCACAGAAAAAGGCAGAAGAGCCAAAGCCAAAGCCAAAAGAAGAAGAAAACCTATCTCCAGAAAAGAAGCAAGCTTTGGAAGAAAAAAATCTTGGAAATGCAGCCTACAAAAAGAAAGACTTTGAGGAGGCTTTAAAACACTACAACAAAGCCGTCGAAATCGACCCGACGGATATTACGTATTATCTAAACATAGCCGCAGTTTATTTTGAACAGAAGGAATACGAAAAGTGCATAGCACAATGCGAAAAAGCCATTGACATCGGTCGCGAGAACCGAGCCGATTTCAAGCTGATCGCAAAGGCTTTCACGAGAATCGGTCACTCTCACAAGAAAATGAACAACTGGAAGCAGGCTAAAGTGTACTACGAAAAATCGATGTCGGAACACAGAACACCGGAGATCAAGACGCTTCTGTCTGATATCGAAAAGAAGATCAAAGAAGAAGAAAGGAAAGCTTACATCGACCCTGTTAAGGCTGAGGAGGAAAAGGAGCTGGGTAACGAGAAGTTCAAGGAAGGTGATTACGCGGCCGCTGTGAAACACTACACAGAAGCCATCCTCAGAAACCCTGATGACCCCAAGTACTACAGTAACCGAGCAGCGTGCTACACAAAACTGGCGGCATTCGACTTAGGTTTAAAAGACTGCGAAAAGTGTGTAGAGATCGACCCCAAATTCATCAAGGGTTGGATCAGGAAAGGCAAGATTTTGCAGGGAATGCAGCAACAGGGCAAAGCAATCACCGCATACCAAAAAGCGTTGGATCTGGATCCATCCAATGCCGAGGCCCTCGATGGATACCGCTCGTGTTCGGTAGCCGTCAGTTCCAACCCTGAGGAAGTCAGGAAGCGAGCCATGGCCGATCCGGAGGTGCAGAGCATTCTCAGAGACCCTGCCATGCGACTTATCCTCGAACAGATGCAGAACGACCCCAAAGCCTTGCAAGAGTAAGTAGCCTTTGTGTTCATTATTTCTACTTAATTATATTGATAGCGTTGAATGAAAATTAATTCGTTAACTTTTCATTGCAGTCATCTAAAGAATCCAGACATCGCAGCAAAACTTCAGAAGCTTTTGGAATCGGGACTTGTAGCCATACATTGATAAAGTTGACATTAACAAAAAACATTTTTACATACGTATAGCTCCAGCGAAACGCTTTTTCCATTAAGTTCCTTCCGTGCAAAGGTCGACTCGAAGTATCTTCTATTTCACTGTTATTATTGTCATCATTGTGTATCAACTTTTTACATAAATAGGGTATTTTTACACGTTTTTGTCATTGATTGCCTACGTGTATCAGTTATGTTATTCCCAACTTCTACACTAAAGAAAAATACAGCAAAAAAAGTAGAAAGCGAAAATACGAAAAAATGTGTTAAGTTTAATTCAATATTTATATATATATAAAAAAAAATTATAAATTGTAATAATAGGCAGTAAATAATTTAACTAATTATAAAATACCAATATCTTTTCGTTTTTAACGAAACAAAATAATTATTTTAAAATTAACAATTCCAATTATTTTGATTTGTAAAAGCAAATCACATTAATCATGCGTCAAAACGCGGCCTTTTCCAGTCCATTGCTCCTTTAAATTTACTTTCAAGCCCAAATCTCTCAAAGCTGCCTTTAGGTCGTTTTCTAAATTTTCTCCGTGTTTCTCGAGAGCACTGTTAAATATATCCTCAATGCCATATGCAATAAATTCTCTCGATTCATGCTTATTACGGACCGACATATTCCTGACTGCCCAAGAAGCTTGCTGAATCACATTGGCACTGTTGGGATAAGCTTTGACGGCATCGATTATAATCGGCACGGCCCCGCAATCGTAAAAGACGCCAGCGTTTGAGGGACTTTTCAATGTCAATGCTGATATGCAAGCAAGTCCTGCTGTTACTACAGCTTCTGAACTCTGTAAATAAAAACAGTAATGTATGAAGACGAATCATAAAAGAAGCTTCTATTTAATGAAAATTTTGTTTGTAGTCTTGTAATTATTACTTTTTTATTTTATTAAAAAATGCCAGTGATTTTCGTTGAAGAAGATTTAAATAAATCTGATTTCGATAAATAGAATTTAAAACGTGATTTGAATTTATTCCCTGTTATTTTCCAAATTAGGCAACAGTTTGATAAAATTTTATTTTTTTATACTTACCCTTAATCTACTTATAGCATAGACAATCAATGGAGCAATCCCAGATGTTATAATATGAGCTTTCACATCGTCGTTACCAGCTAAGTTTTTGAGTAACTTTAGTGCTTGCCAGTTGATTTTTTCTACATCAGGGTAGTTTGTAAATACATCTAAAATGAACTGTAAACCCCCAGCATCTTCGAAATCTTGGCAGAATTCATTTCGAACAATTATGGATGCTGCTGTTAACATTATTTCTCCTACTATTACTTTATCAGTCTTGTAAACTGTAACATTAATGAAATTATTGCACATTGTTAAAGTATTATAACACTTGTTCAGTTTTTGTTGTATAAAAAGAGGAAATATTACTTGACAGTAATCCTGTGAGTGTACGCAATGTTTGTCTGGCAATGGTGGCAGCATGTTCATGAGCTTTTCCATAAGCATGTCTTATATCATCGTCTAATGTTAGGGCTCTGAGTACAACACAAACTTCTTTGACAACGGCAACATTGGCATCTTTTTCATGAAGTATAGACTTTAAGTTTTCCAAAACTCCTGCATTGAAAATCATTTGCCTGTTGATTTCATGCTTCATACAACATTCCTTTATCCACTTCAATATTAACTGCAGTGTCTGTGGATCGTTGTGGTTACTATCTAACAAGCTGGAGAATATAGGAAAAATTACACACAACTCACGTGTCCCACAAATTCAAAGAAAGATGTGCTACAAACCTTTTCTGAAGCTCTACTCCAGCATCATCTAATAAATCAGGATTACCTGTCATCAAGACAGTCGTTGTTTTCAAGGCTGTCCGGAGCAGAAGAGGCTCATCCTTACAGCTAGTTATCACCTCCAGCAGTGTGGTATAGGCTCCATTTTTCCCCGCAAACACCCTCCTGGCGATATCCTTCTCCAGTTCAGACTTGAGCTTGTTCAGCAAAGGAGTCGCATGCTCATGTTCAGCTGTCTTTGCACACTCTGCGAGCTTCTTTATGCAACTTGTAATGTCATCTGTCGTACTGTTGAGGGACAAGTCCTTGATGATGTTAGACAGGTCCACTCCCTGGAATAGTAAGAGAATCGTCGTAAAACGTTTGGTAAAACGAACGCATGAGTCACGCGCGTATTTTTGTTTGTTTTAATCTTCACCTGCGCATTGAACTGGTCGATGGCATCCTTGATAGCCTCCTCGGGTGACATGGAAAACTCCTTGATGTTCTCCTGGACGACCTCGTCGTACGTCTCCTGGGTTATCACACGAACCATCTCGCGACTTATGAGGCTGGCTCAGTTTATATACGAAACAAACGCGACCGACAGTACGCACTTTATAACTGGGCCTACCTGGAGCTCCGAAAATAAACGCACCTGAGAAAAGAGCAGCGCAGAAAACAAAAGGAAGCTTCGGCAGTGTTTTAAATAACTGGTCTTCGCGTAGCAGTAGACAGTTTCGAGCGGAGGCGTTGTTTTTCGGCGAGAATTAATAAAGGACGCATGCCGCCGCAACGTATATACACAGCGCGCGCGCGACTCGTGTATGTAGTATTTTCCTTATAAAGAAGTCGCCGAGCGCGAGAGAGTTGCGAGGCTTGCGATGCTTTCGATTTTCAGGGTCTCTGTGTAATCATGCAGAGGAGGGGATTATATATATAGTGTGTGTTATATAGTTATATATATAGGCATAGTACGTGCGTGCGTATATATGTTGACTTTTTGTGCAATTTGGCAAAGCACGTGTGTCTAAGGAAAAGTGACTGCAGAGGGCGTTGATGGAGAGTTGCTGCAGATTTGAAAAAGTGTTCTTTTCTCGTTATCAGCTGATGAGAGCTTTGTTTCGAATGGAACTTCTTACTTCCACTTCGTACTGAACGAATTTAAAACTTAAAAAACAACTTACATTTGTCCTACTATTATGCGTATAACATTAAAGATAGGTCATACTTATGGCCTATGTTATCTCACTTTAAATTGATTAAATATACAAATAGCTATAAGTAGATATAATGGTAATTAAGGTTGGCGTCGCGCCGCTTTGGAGCCGTCGGGGAAACCTAGCGTCCGTCTGCTGTCTGGAAACGTAAAGACGCAATCGCACAGATCTCCCCCCCCCCCCCCCCACTCGCGACTAAACTACCTTAGCCGCAGGTCAAAATGCCTAAAATTACATGCGTATAAGGGCCTGCTGGGGGTGGCAACTTCATCAGTCATACGAACTGAACATCCACGGACGGTCGACATCGTAATATAGCGTAATTTGTAAGTAGTTTTTTTTTTTTGTGTACTGCAAACATTTAATTTTTCGATTTTAAAAATATTTCTAATCCAATACAATCACCAGCGTATGGCAGCGCTTATATACTCTTATAAGAGCGGACTCTTCAGTATTAGATCGGAGAGAACGTTGTATGGTACCGATCATTATTACAGCTTACGCGCAACAGTACATACAAACGTACATTGCTTTATTATAATTACAGAGTCCAATGCATTGCAATTTTAAACGTTAAATGCAAGACTATGAGTAATTCATTATTAGTTGATTATCTTGAACGTGTTCGAACAGTGACAGATTAATTTCGTTACTTCAGTGCTGTTGTGTATATAAATACGCCTTAGAAGAGGCTAAATCGCGTAGTGAGGAATACAAACAAAACTTTCGGTTTTTGATGCCAATAATTAGTGCAAAAGTTCGAGTACGGCTGAAATTAGTGAACTATTTTTTCAAGACGCTCATACCGAAAGATTAAAAAAATTAACGACTATCTTTATTTTGTTTTTATTCTAGGACAAGTGAATTAAAAGTAGTTCCAATATGCAGATTCTTCCAGTGGTACTTACGCTCGCAACACTTTTCACTAGCATCACAGTTTACAGCCAATACCATTATTACGAGCAGCTCGATACCGACATCGAGCTCGTTCAGCTGATTTTCCGTAACGGAGAAAGAAGACCCTACCCTGACGAAAGCTACCCACTGGACCCCTATGCCTCAGCTATCCTCTACGACGGTCGGCTGACAGATCTGGGCCGTTATCGGGCTCGTCGTCTAGGGATTGCTCTACGTAGAAACTACTTCAACCTTCTCCCCAATGGGCTTTACTCCTACAGTGCTTCTTTGGACAGTTGCATGGAGTCGCTCCAGGAAGTGGTCAAGGCACTGTGTGCTAAAGAGTGTGTCAGTACGAAGACGATAATTCCGTCTAGGGAGATCGATGTTGTTTTGAATAGCAAAGCTTGCTCGAGGTATCACTCGGAACTGGATAAGCTCAGAAGATCGGCTGAGGTGCAGAAGATGCTTGCCAAGTACGACGGCTTGTATAGGTGAGTTTAAACGTTTACGCAAAAGATTTGTTACGTAAATAACATCCGATAAACTTATCGATATTCACCAGGTACATTACCGATAAGACCGGCTTAAGACTCGACACGGCGGACATGGACGAGCGTATCTACAAGCTCTACAACCTCGTGGAATCTCAGAAGAGCATGAACCTGAGCCTACCTGACTGGTGTCCAGAAGGCGTCTACGGTCTTCTCAACGAGATGACCTTTGTACACTACAGCCTCGAATCCCAGAACGACGAGTTGCGACGATTGAACAGTGGTCCACTTGTGCGTCGTTTCCTCGATGCGATGACAGCACCGAATACAAAAGCCAAGATTCATCTGTACAGTGGGGAGGGTCACAACGTCGTGGCGCTCAGTCGTGCTCTTAATAAGCGCTTTCCTCGAGTTCCCAATTACGGCAGTGCCATCATCCTGGAGAAGAGAAGAGAAGTTGAAACTGGCAGAGTCTTCGTCAGAACGATGCTGTGGACCGGAGTGAGCGAGAATATGTTTCCGATGCATCTTGGAGGTTGCGCCGAGTTGTGCCCTCTGGATCAATTTGTAAGGATCGTTGCTGAAACGATACCCGGTGAAGTGGAACTCAAATGCTTGCTCGATGACGTGGGATATGACGATCATGTAGTTTTGACTTAAATGTCTTGGGGCTCAGACTGCAGACATTTTTATCGATTTATTCAGCTTTCTATGACATGATAATCGATTATTAACTTGACAGTCTCTGTTTTTAACAAGCTGAATGTAAACGTGATATATTTTTGATCGTCGTGTTTTTAATTTCTTTTCTGACAATCTTACTTCTATTCGCTTGGCTATCATTCAATAATGATCTGCACATTTTCATTAAAATATTATTTTTATTGATCAAAAGTAAATGAAGATAAATTATTTGCATGTACAACTTATTATAAAAGATCGAATCTAATTTCTTTTCTACATAACAAACATAACAATTAATATTTTTTTACGTAATTCAATAATGAAATCTTTTCTACTTGACGTAAATTGTCTGTCTATTAAGATTACAGAATGCATAAGTTCATCGCAATTCAATAAAATTCACGAAACAAATTCGGTAAATTTGCCACTTGATTTACGCAATCGAAATTCAAACAACAGATAATTGCCATTCACCAACTATCGTAATTCACAAGGTTCTTATACAGTTTCAATACGTACTGTAATTTTGTAAAACATTTTATCATAATAAATAAATGCATTGACAAAAAATAATCGGAGATATGTATGCGCACTGGACTCTCGCATTCATTTTCACTTGTTGTACAATGTACACATGCACGCACAGTTAATAACATCTACTTTCTTTTTTTCTTTTCGTTTACATAACTCATTTGATCTTTTAAAAATTCATGCGAGAATTTACTTCATAACACTTCACAACGTAGACTCGTCTTTCTTGGCGACGATAATAAGTAATATATACATTGACATAATTATAATATACATATATTAAGATACTCTCGTCTTAATTTTATCATCATTCATATAAAGTTTCACACACAATAATATATATATAATATAATATATGTATAACAAATAATTTGACTCATGATGCTGTAAAAACATTAAAGCCATCAACATATAATATAATTTTCTCTCTTTTTCATTTTCTCTCACCTTTCTAATTATCAACGTGTAAAAAATCGTACACGCAGACAAGTGATTGCAGTATAAAATCGAGCTTGGCATTTGAAATTTTGAAACTTTCTGACGCGGATCAAGGCAGATAAACACGAAAAGTCACTTTTCGCGCGACAAACTAGTCTCGTGACAGTCTTTCTCATATCGTCTATATACAAAATAGCATTGACAGTTTTTTTTTCGACAATTTACCCGTCTCCACATTTCTCTCGTTCCTTTTTTCTTCTTTAAAAAAAAAAACCTACTAAAATATCTCATCGGTACACAACGGAGATTCGGTAATCGAGGAATGTATGGCCCTGGCGAAAATATTTCTTCTCAATTTTGTTCTGTTACAAGCTATAAAATACGTTATTTCTATGTACAATTGATCATTTTTCGGCGAGCGTGATTTATATAATTAATATTAACTATCAAAAAGACCATTACAAGCAAGAAATTTATGAAGCAGTCGTGAGTGAAGATAAAGTGTCGTGAAAAATATTCGAATTCGTAAAAATGCAGATTCTTATTACAAAAGTGAATAGAACAAATCTTTTCGTCAAGGAAGTCATACAGAACTTTAAAATGCAAAATAGTTGTCCGCTCCAGTTGAGCTGGCAATGCGTTATTTCTTAATGAGAGATTCACACGGCAAGAAATTTACAATCACTGTACAAAGAGTCACAAGATAGAAAGAAAACATTTTGCTAGACTCGGGCATGCAGTATCTTATGTATACTCTCTTAGAGCTCGCAATATACAAAACGTCTTCGACAATATATTTATCTTACACGAAAGCTAATAAAACGTTTTACGATACGTATAAGGTAGCAGCGCCACGGAAGACAATATTATGGTTGGTTAATTTAAAATATCAAATTTTTTCCCGGTACTCCACACGAGCGGTATACATGTATATTTTAAAAACATATTAATAAATAAAATCAATAAAGATGCATACAAGTGTTTTTTTTTCTAAAATTTACAATATTTATACACAATAAAGATATGTAAAATAAAAAATAGCTATTTAAATAGTTAGTAACAACAACAAAAAAATACTTGAGGAATAGATTACTTTGATCACATTTGATTGTAAAAGTTCATTAGTATATGTACAATTGCAGCAAAAATCATTAGGATATTTTTAAAATTCTCAGTAAAGATCTGTAAAACTTGATTAAAAAAATAACTGCGGAGAAACTTATATACAAACAATAAATAAAACAATAAAATCTGTTATATGTGACAAGACAGTATTTGCTTGCGATATTTTCACTTTGATCGTTAAAGATGTATTCGTTTTTAATATAGTTTCTGAGGATCTACCGCTCGTGAGACCGAAGCTAAGCAATATCGCCAGAAAGCTATAAACCCAACTGACTCCAAACCATTTGGTACGAACTTTCGTAATATATCCTAATGTATATAATACGTAAACACGACGAACTCATCAGCTGTTACGATCAGACTAAATATAATATAAACAACAACATTCGCGACGGTACGTCGTTGATCACGCTGCTAGGGGTCGCTATGCGCGATTCTTGGCGTTCGAATCGCGCAACGTTCGGGCTCCGTCACAACAATATATACTTGACATCGCGACGCGTTTTACCACTGCGTTTATCTGTGTAGGATAAGTTTATTCAACGTAAATTTTCTCTTTTATATATTTTTCGCTAGCAGACACGGCTTTGGCGTTGCTCACGTTTGCTTTCCGGCCTATTTCTGCGTAACTTATTTACAAAAATACAATATGTTATTGGAATAAATATATTTCGCATGAGCTGATAGTTCAATTTCTTCAAGCGTTCAACGAGGCATATTAAGGCGTGCGCATATCACAATCTAACGAGTATCCAAGTTTCGCGTATGCCTCGAACAAAGGGAGTTGCAATATGCGCGTGACTTGTATAGATAGTGTATATATATATATATATTTCATAGCAAGAAAGAGTTTTTGGCCATTTTTTGTTTATCTTTGTATAATAAGCCTATGGATGGGTTGAAAATTTGATATCTAGGGTGAATGTTTGGTAATTTCAGATAAAGAATAGAGGCATTTTAATATTACTTATCACAGTGGTTATTTCGAGCGACCATTTTCAATTCTTTTTAATATTTATTTTGCAATCAATAAATATTTATCTTTATTACTTTCTAATTCTATCCTCCTCTTTATTGTTTAATTAATATCAGTCGTTAAAATTAATAATTCATTTAAAAATATGTATATTTTTGATTTTTGCATGAGTCGCTAAATAGTATTATTTAAGAAAAGAAAAAAATTTAATTAGTAAAAGCTATGGAAAAATCTTTCGTCATTATGTATATAGTAAACTTTTGTAGTTTTATTAAATGTTTAGCAACATTAGTTTTCAGTATTCTTAAAGACTTCCCAAGTCTTTTGATTTGTTTTTGTTTTTTTTTTTTTTTTGATAAAAATTTGAAACGCTATCTAATATTTGAAAAGACTATCTACCGTAAAAAATGTTATAATGTAACAAGTGATCAGTATCTTAGCATATAATTTGAATATATGTAAAAAAACTGGTATTATTATTAGATTATAAAACGGATTTTCATTATGTACAAATACTTTTGAAGAATCATGCAAGTCCTTTTGCATAATAGCCGTTGCAAATTTAATGTTTTTTTGTTTAAAGTATAGGAATATCTTTAAAATTTTTCTATCACTTTCAATGAGCAATCATTAAGTAACTAGCGTCAGTGTAAATCTTCGCAATAATTTCAAATTGAAATAATATCTCTCTACCACATTCCCTGATGATATCAAAGTTTCAATCCCACGTATAAATTTTCGAACATTATTCTAGATTTCTTTGCTCGAATTCGACAACATACACACTCATGCGCGATTCCATTTTCAAAATAATTATTCAATCCCCTCTAGGCCACAAGCAAACTTCGATTTATCCACATTCACAAATTTTTTGTGAATAAACTAAAGTTGCCAGTGCTTATTCAGCTCTTTTTACCCTTTAACAGAAATACATTCATGTTGTCCTTACCCTTTACATAGACTTGACCCCTGGGCTCGTAATTATATCTCTCGGCAATGACATCGAGACAATTGCTGGCAAATTGGATTTCACCGGCTACGCCGGTCGAGTCCATCCTTGAGGCAATGTTCACAGCATCACCCCATATATCGTAGTATAGTTTGCTGGATCCTATTACTCCAGCTGTTACGTCGCCAAAATTAAAGCCTACGCGAAGAATCAGCTTGAAACCGAGAAGATCTTGGTTGAAGTCATAAATAACCTTGTGCATAGCCATCGCGAAGTCTAATAGCTGGTAGATATGCGTGTGCTCATGTTCACTTTGTTGTCTGACCTGGTGATATTGATGAAGAAAAATATATTATCAATTTTATTCATCAAAGTAGGAACTATTAATGTTGACAGCGTGATAATTTACATACCTGAGGATTTAAACCGCTAGCAGCCATGAAAGTACTACCGATCGTTTTGATCTTCTCAACGTTTGAGTAGTCCTGCTTTTCAAGCAGCTCGTCAAAGTCTCCGATTAACTCATTGAGCACCCTCAAGTACTCCTTGCCCCCGAGATACGATTCGTCGTAAAGCTCATTGAAATTCACAATACTAGCAAATATAATACCCACCGCCTTGTGGTTCTGCGAGTACTTGGCGGTGGTCTTTAGCTGATCAGCCACGTACTTTGGTATGATGTTATGTAGCAGCCAGTCAGCTTGGTTCTTCATTGACTGAACGCGAGTCTTGTCACGTGCTGCCACTGCGTTGCCGTGGAAACTCAACCTGTAGCTGATCTCGAATTCTCGGTTTAGAAACCAGACGAGAAGTAGTAGTAATGCCAGATCAAGAAAGATTTCTGAATTATATAGACGCTCGTTATATTTACGAGCTTTTCCACTTCTCGAGACCGTTTCTCCTTGTATGACCTCGCTAGGCGCGTCAGGTGGGACATCCGGTAGCTCCGGTCTCAAAGTATTCGAGATTGACAAATCGTCGGGGTTTAAAGGTGGGATGGGAAATACTGGACGATCGTTAAACGAGTCGTTATTACCTGTGTCAAAGAAACAATTTCTATTAAGTACTTTGCACATAAATTTTTTTCTGAATACTCTTTCAAGATCTCTACTTACCTAACTTAACATTTAGCTCCATAGATACATTCGGTTGCAACGTAATGACGCGTTCTTGATTGTAGTACGTTACGTGGCTCATTACAAGGCAGATAAATAGGATCCCGGTAAGGGTCACAAGAAGATTCTTCATCCAACAGTTTAGTTGGGTAAAGTTGCAGAAATGCACGAGACCAACGATGACGAGGTAGCTATAATAATACTCAAAGTGGCTGAGGCTTGAGCGGAAACTGTTGCAAGAAAAGTTCATAAGAATAGAAACGATAGGCAGGCCGACGAGAAAGGCGCCACAGACGTGCCATGGATACCACTTGGAGAAAAACTTAAAGATTCGATGAGCAAACGTAGCATGCATCGCTCTGAAAATTAATAAAACAATTTTTAATGCTTGTTCGACTTTAATCATCAGTTATCGTCTATGAATTCCTACCTTGGGTCGAACAATTGACGGATGCACAGCGTAACAGCGAAAATCTGTATAAGAGTCGCGAGGCCAAAGAAGACGAGATAGTGAACGGTGGGTTTGCACAGCAGGAATAGAGCTATCGTGATGGCCGAATAAACGAGGGCCGAGATCAGGATGTCGAAGTAAGTGTTGAACCGCGAGGTAGCGAGAGTCGGCGGATTGCCACCGATGCCCTCTGAGGCCTTGTGAGCATTCTGCCGGTACTCGTTCTCCATTTCCTTGTTCTTGAAGAACAGCGTGACACTCGATAAAGGCGGCTTGACAAAGTACGAACTTTGGGATGATACGTTGTCCTGCACGCATCTACAAGAATACTGATGCTCATAAAAACGTTCCGGAATGAAAAATAATGAGTCAAAATGAAAAAAAAAAATAGCTTACCTTATTAGCTGCAAGTCAGATTGCTTTCTGAGCTTGTGAAAGCACGCGCCGAATGTGTCGGTCACAGCCGGAGGAAACGGGTACGGCGGAACCGAAGATGAAGGCTCGTGAGTAGAATTCAGCGTCGAACTCGAAGTATAATATCCGCTCACTCTTGGTCCCAATAAATCACCTTGAGCCATTCCATTCATCAGGAACAACTGATAAAAATGATATATGCCCGATTAAGCATACCCAAGACAAAAGCCCCGATTATCACCAAGCATTAGCTCATTCGTAAAATACCTGCTGCTGTATACTACTACGTCTACTGTTGCTACGAATGCCAGAATCTTTCCTACTGCATATAGAAGATGCATGACTCAATGTATCTTGCCCAGGAAGTAATGGACTGGAAGGCATTGGATTGGGATCCATTTCTACACCATTACTGACAGTAGCCTGGACAAGAAGTTTCACACATTTAAGATTCCCACAACAATCATGCTTCACCCTGCAAAGCCACCCCGCGAAAACCCATGCTTACATAACTAACACACTACCTTTTGCAATCCATTGCTCTCAAGAGAAGCAGAGGTCGCAGATGCAGCCATCAGTCCTTGATTAGCCTCAGCGACGATAACGCCTCTTTTGTCCTCTCTATCGAGCGGAGTCATCTCTTCGGTTGTACGCTGACGCTGCAAATACCTCCAAGCTTTACTTCGACCGGACTTCTTCTTTCCATAACTGGCTGTCGAAGTAGGCGACTTGTTGGTGCCTTCCTTGTCATCGCCCTGATCTGCATCGTTGTCCGAGTCGAGAATGCTCGGCAAAGAGTTAGCTTTCATTCGGTAGCTACTCGAGTTTGTTACCATATGCAGGTAGTGAGGCCGCGGTTTTGTTTGATTGCTGCAAGAGGCCAATCGGTGACGTGCGTGCAGTACTGGAGAGATGCTCGTTGGCGAATTGACATTGTTTATGAACTGCGACATAAAGTCTGCCTTCCGGGTTTTTATAAAGTATGTCTTGATGCCTGGAAAATTCGAAGAATTTTTTCTTTCATTTCATCTAACGTAAAGCTAAATGAATTTAATTTCTCAATGGTTAAAAGATACGATCGTGAACTCAATCTAAAGGAAAATTTCCTGGTAAAAATCGACCATAAAAAGTGAAGAACAACTCAAGCTAAAAATATTATACGTAACAGCTTCTGCCAGCACAATCTCAACATAAAGCTATATTATTACGAGATAAACCAACTTTACAGCACCCGTACAGCAGCTCGATAGCTCATCATAAAAAAGCCTCTTTCTCTCTCTCTCTCTCTCTCTCTCTCTCTCTCTCTCTCTCTCTCTCTCTCTCTCTCTTTCCTCAAACACACGTGTGTATCTCTTGGTGCAATAAAATTACCGTTGACTGGCTCCCCGTCTTCCGTGAGATACTGCTCCTCGAGGAAACTGAGCGTTTTCTCGCTCAGATGTACTCTCCCAGGTTTGCCGGTGCTCTCGAGTTTGTTAGCCAGAGTGACGTCGTTCGACCAGACGTCGAACTTGAACCTCTTGGTACCGACGATGCCGCAGAGCACAGTACCCGTGTGTACACCCACGCGCATGTTAACTCCTTCCCTACGCTCGATGTCGAATTGCTTTATGGCCTCGATCATAGCTGTGGAGGTAAAAAACAAAGAGTAAGCTTTATGTTTGGTTACAACGGTGGAGGTGTAATTGTGGCACAGGTTTGCTCTGAGCAAACAGAGAGTCGGAGCAAATGTACTTATCGGACGTTTTCACGTTTTTCTCGATGAGGCGACCTTTTTTAAAATTAGATCCGCTGATAAGCTGGTTTAAACGAGCGGTGGAACGAGAGAAACGTATTTATATTTTCAATTACTTCGGTCCAATGAGCTTTTTTTTCTAGCGCGAAGACTTTAATTAAAGAGATGAGACGATGGACGGAAATTTAATCGGAGTGATGTTACCGTGATCGAAAAGTCCAATGAGTTCTCCACTGTATTAATTGCTGTTTCTAATTGCAGACGAATATAGTTAGATAGCATAGGAAAAAAAAATAATACACAGACTATGTCAGAATGACAAAATGACAAATGGAGTGGCTGCTGCATACATGGAAGAAAAGTTTCCTCCTCGAGTGGAAAAATAATGTAACGTTTTTTATTTGACACAAGACAGTTACTTTGAATTTTCTTCAACTGCCCTGCACTGAGAAAAGCATTTTTATCGATGTTTTGTGTAAAATGCGACTCACCCAATCCCATTTCCACGCAGCATTTTGCATGATCAGGCCTGGGTTCAGGACATCCACTGACGCAATAATAACAATCTCCCAGAGTAGAAATTTTCTCGCATCCGTGAAGTTCGCACAGGTCATCGAATCTTTCAAACAAATCGTTCAGTATCCCAACCAGCTCCTCGGCAGTCTTGTTGCTACTCATCTTGGTAAAGCCAACGATATCAGCGAACAATATGCTGACGTCGTCCATCGAGTGCATATTGAACGGACGGAAGAGCGAGCGGATGTCGGTGTTGTTGGACGGTATGGAGCCCTTCTTTAGCGAATCCTCTCTTTCCCTTTCTCTCTCACTTTCTTCCATGAGCCAGTCAGCGACCTTGGGCGGCATCACCGAATGTATCATTTTCTCCTTGAGCTGCTTCTCCATCTCGAGCTGTCGGCGAACCAGAAGCGACTGGCCTACCTTCATGAAGGTGCCTCGCATTCGCACAAACGTCATTATGAGGATGTGTACGCCGATGAGGTGGATACAGATCTGCATTAAAATGCGAATGGCCAACGTCGTTGCGAAGTTTATGTCTTCGTGCGGAGCGAGAGTAATGTCGACAGAATGGACACTCTCACTGGCGTTCAGAAGATTGTGGTTGGTGTTGATATTGGAGACGAGTACGGGTAGAACTCCCGGTATTTTACTGGCTGTATTGTTGATGAGGTTGTTGGTATCGTTTATGAGTCTTTTAAGCCTCATTAAGCTGTTTGAGTTGTTTGAAGAAGCACTTTCTGGACCTGCCAAAGGTTTGTCATCTTCGATGTTTAGGCGTACAGCATTTGGTGTTTGAATTACTACGTCAAAGTACTCCTGCTTGGTGCTCTCCGAGCCATAATAATAGGCAGTTAGAAATTCAAAGAGAAATGAATACAGTGTGCAAATTAGAGTACACGCGTACAGTGGCATTGGCAAGACTGTGTATATGAGCAGCAAAATTTCTGAGCACAATGCAAAGTGTCCGACCTGAAATTAACACATAATACAATAAGTTTTTTTCACAGTTGACTCAGCAATGCTCAGTTCAAGCGAACAAAAGAAAGTATTTAGCAAATATAGATAAACCTATTTCTAAAAATATCAGACTCACTTAATTTTTAAAAGCTCAGTTTGACACTCACCAATGTTAAGCCATCTGTATCAGGTGGCACATAGACCAGAAACACTATTGATAAACAACAAAGCATCAAGGCAACTCCCACAGATATAGGCAAGACAATACCTCTGTAGTGGTCTGTGTGAGTGAGGTAAAGAATTGCCGAGACCATTGCACCAACAGCGGTGAACATAACTGCTATATATGGCCAAAATATACTGTTGTTTTCAATTCCAAGGATGACAAAATAAGCCAGCCAGGAAACCGATATCAAAAGAATATAGGTGAGCGCGTACCTGAAAAGGTTATATTCATACTTGAATCAATCTATTTTAATAGAAAAATTGCCACAGAGCTAGCAGATATACATACAGACACAAACTTATCTAGGTACAGAATTTTATGCAAAGAATGATAAGTTAGTACACTGTTACATCATTTATTCCTCTTTGTATTCAAAGCACAATTGTAAATGAATCCATTAGCATAGCAATTAAACATCTTATCAATACAAGTGTAAAGAAAACGCTGTCTATATAGCTTCTCACAAGTGTAACAGAAAAATCTAAATGTGAGACTCGTCAACTTTTGAAAAGTCAAACACGCAGACTTTCTTTACACGAGTAAACGGTGAAAAGCCTCACCTGAAGCGCAGCCTAATCTGTGGAAACGCGCTGCACTTGTACTGTCCCTCCAGAATCTCAGAGTCAAACTTGGGATTCCACCAGGACCTGGGTGCGGCTCTCTCGAAGGGTACAGGTAATCCAACTCCGCAACAACCCAAACCCTGGCCACTGTGCGCCAGGTAGGTTTGGATGTACGGAGCCAGTGAGATGTGTATCTCGTCGCTGGCATCGTTGTTCTCATCCTTGGCGTGAGTAAAGCTGACGGAGGAGTCGCGCTTACGAGCCACCGGCAGGGTCATCTTGGAGGTTGCTGATAAGAGAACGAGAGCAACAACACCTGACACCAGTCGCGTGAGAAACAATGGCCATCACTCCAGCGAGAAACCGAGGACTCCGAAAAACCGAACCGACGACGAAGCACTGCAGCAGCTGAACGACGACGGCGGGAACATACTTTTTTACCTCTCCCCCAGCTCGTGCAGCGCTTTTTATCGCGGCGAGATGGTAAAAAAATGCGAGGAGCAAAAATTCTCTGGCAGAAAAAGAAAGAGAGAGAGAGAGAGAGAGAGAAATAGAAGGTCAAGGGCGACGAGGCCGCGGTTCTTGAAGCATCGTCCCGCTTGGCTACTGCTGCGGACGGGATACGACGACGACTGATCCGTGTGCACACTATACTGTGCCGTCACTTCGCTCGCGCTCTCTCGCGCTCGAGCGCGCGCGCGCGCGCGGGCGGGCGGGGATCAGCTGTTCCTTGCTCTCGTCATGTTCGTCGCCGCTATACCGCCGTATAGTTATAGTATATAAACGCAGCTATCTTCGGTATTGGGCCAACGAGGAAAAAAAAAGTGGAAAGCGATGCGTATGCAAGCTCTCCGCCGAGGAGCTATACCGTGCTAACGTTCTGCAGCCGTGTGCGAGATAAATTTGAAGAAATGTTGACCGAGAAGAGACCGAAAGATGACTTTGACGTTATTCGGAGGACAGCCGGTTATCTGGTGAGAAGATGGTTTCACGTGTGCAGCTTGCGGAACGCAGTTTTTTTTTTTTTTTTTTTTTTTAAGATACTCGATGAATGTAAGTATTTTCCGCGGATGCGTCCGATGTTCTTATTCCGTCGTGTGCTTGCGAAAACGACGGATTTATCTTTTGGTGAGTTTCGCCGCTCTATATGCAGGTATAAGCTTGTTTGCTCAGAGTTGAATAAGTATCTCATGTTTGTAAATAAAACTCGTACATCACACCTGCGATTATACCTGTACGACGAAAGTACTCGTTGCAACGCATATACATATATATATATATATATATATATATATATATATATATATGCAGCAGCTTAGTATTTTTGACCGCATTGACGTATTTTCGAACGTATTCTGCCGTCATATATGCGGATACCTATATGTATACATCTATATGCCCGACTGGAAATAGACCTACGGCGCTAAGTAGGGCCGGATCAGGTGCCTGACAATAATTGTCTGGACCTGATCTGGCACCGGAACCGGGACGTATACGGCGTCTCACGCGGCGCGAGCACGGGCCTGATCAGATGCCTGATGTTGCATCGATATCCAACTTCAGATTCAGGACCGGATCCGGTCCTGATAAGGGTTGCCTGAAGTAATTATTATAGTGAAAATACTAATGGGAAACTCTTAAGATTTATAAAAACAATTAATAAAAGTAAATACAAATAGAATTAATTAAAAATAGCACTATGAATGATTTTTATTTAAAAAAATACAAAGTTAGTTAGTTACAAAGTTAGTTAGTTCAAAAAAAGTAATTTAATATACGAGATTCTATAGGGTTAAACTGCGTCTATCCTCTTCTGCTTCTGTAGTCATTCCAGTCGTAGGAGTTATTGATGACAGCTCCAATTGTGGTCAGGAGCGTCGAATCGTCGATCACTTTTTTTTTATCAAAAGCTTGCATTAGCGATTCTATTAATTAATAATATAAAATGTTAAGAAAATAATGTATAGTTAAAAAAAATTATTTAAAAAAAATTATTACCTTTTATACATCTAAAGAATTTTGTATCTTTGAAAATCCTTTTATCCTTGCTTTTTTTTGAGCTGTAAACGAAATTATTACATCTCTTGACAGAAATGTTTTAAAAATGCTGGTAATGATTTTCATTAAATCATAACTTGTGTTAGTCGTACAAAGGAGATGTTGTTGCTAAAAAACAAAATGAAATATACATTAATAAGTTTTAATTTTATGAATTAACTTGAAAAGTTTTAAAGAATGTTAAACATTTATTATTATACTTACTAAATCATCGAACATTTGACCTTCTAGATCACTGTCGAAGTTGTCAAAGTTTTCCATGGATGATGGAAGATCTGAGTGATAAGGTTGCAATATTTGCAGAAGCTCATCCAAATGCACATAAGAAATTAGATTTTTTTTAGACCACTTTCTTAAGTCTGTTGCTAAATCTGATTCATTTGTAGCTCCACACGTGTCATTAGATTCACTAACACTTTCACTGTCACTGCTATCAAGTTCACTCAAATCAGAATCATCAGAAGAAAATCGATCACTGATTTTTGATGATTTACACTCTTTAGCAAAGTTATCTAGGTATAATCCAGTTGATTCTCGATGCTGGTTGTTGAAATCTTCAACGTTTTCTAATGAATTGGGAGACAATTCAAGTGGTAGCTGCTTAGTCGATTCAACATCCATGGATGAAACAGAAGTAAAATCATTTTTATCACTACACATTTTTTCAGAAAAATTTTTCACTGAATTTTCACTTTTTAGTTTTTTCTGTTTGTGATAATAGTTCCGCGACCTTAATCTACTGTTTCGACATATTTGTGCTGCCTTGTACATTTTATTTTTATAATAAAACTATAGAATCCTTTATTAAAACTGGAGTAAAAAATTTGGAGTCGTGAGTATTATTTAGGTTATGTTCCGATAACTTTACTTCACTTCAAGACATTTTTCCTCTATGATACTTATGTTACGGCTACATTCCGGCTGCATTCCGGCAGCCAAATAATATATTTTATATTTAAGGTACCGGATCCGTACCAGATTCGCGCCGCGTGAGATGCCGTAGCAGAAACCTTAAGGTTACTTCAGGATCTCCAGTTCAGGGCCGGATTATACATACGGTACGCCGTGCTCGATTTCCAGTCGGGTGTTTTCTAGCTCTCTATTTCGAGTTCGAACGTGTGTACGAAGACTATATGAGATCCGACGGATCGCGCGTATTAAAGGCTCTTTCGCTTCGATTATACAGACCTACATTTTTGCCTTATGCCCGAAATAAAACTATTACCCGTTTTTTTTTTTTTTTTTTTTTTTTAAATTTTATGCTCCTTTACCCGAAAAGTCATGCGCTCTGTGGAAGAGCTGTGAAAACTAAGGTGGATGAAATAAACTTGTCCTTCGACAAGTATACTTCGATGACGCGAATTCGCATTTTTAAACGATCGTTCTAGGATACAAGAGATTTGAAACAAGCAGGGCTATGCTCCCAATCAAAGAATCAAAATACAATAATACAAAGTAAAAATCGAGCTATTTACGCATCCCCAAGATTCGCGAACTATAACGTATATACATATAGATAAAGCCCGCTATATATCTCCACTTTCTCTCTCTCTCTCTCTCTCCGTCTAGGGTAATTAGAACGTCCACCCCCAGCAAATTGCAGTATCCCTATAGGCGAGCTCGCGCGCGTGCATCCAACGACGAGAGCCGCAGCAATTTACGAATCAGACACGCTATGGACACACGCCGAAACTCTGTAATACGTATACGTATATATGTTACATATACACCTGTGTGTGTGTGTTTGCCATACGATGTATGTATATATAAGCGTTTAAACGGAGGGTTGAAGCGATCGGTTGCGCGCGCATCCGGTACACTATCTCTCTCTCTCTCTCTCTCTCTCTCTCTCTCTCTCTCTCTCTCTCT
>QLSS01000011.1:2553455-2576908 GCA_024372645.1 Trichomalopsis sarcophagae
TCTCTCTCTCTCTCTCTCTCTCTCTCTCTCTCTCTCTCTCTCTCTCTTTTTTTTACCTGCGTGAACAGTGGCCCCGAGCAAAACGAAACTCGCAGGAGTCGCTCGGCTAGCTCCGATCGCTACGGATATATACTCACGAATCCTCGGACTATATAATACAGCTATTTACTCTATATTATACCTTGTTCTTCGAGCTTCCTGTGACTCATATTGCACAGTGCTCTGAGATGGAGATCGGTAATCGCTGCGTCAGTGATTAGAAATCGGTTGGAAAAAA
Source organism: Trichomalopsis sarcophagae (assembly GCA_024372645.1). Taxonomy (NCBI): domain Eukaryota; kingdom Metazoa; phylum Arthropoda; class Insecta; order Hymenoptera; family Pteromalidae; genus Trichomalopsis; species Trichomalopsis sarcophagae. Next base: position 2,553,733 of record QLSS01000011.1, read on the forward strand.
TAACGCGCTTACGCGGAGGCAGAGAGGATCGATAACTTCGTAGGTAAATGTATATCGTTATATATTAGATCGCGCGTAAACGATATACCATTTCGTTTTTAATCGGTCAAAGCTTCTTTTTCTTTTCAAGTCAGGCAAATGCTCGGAACCGTCGGAGACTCCACTAGACACTGAGCGAACTTCTCATCCCAGTTCCTAAAACTATATATATATATATATATCAGCAAAAATGATCGGTCCATCCTCGAGCTCGGAGCCAACCGACGAAGCTCATCACCTCCAGCTCTACAACCATCAGAAGCGTCGTGCCCTCGAGGAACTCGACATCGAGAGCATCTGCGACGAGGTTTGCGGACACCAGCACCAGCTGATGATGAACCAGCAGTTGATTCACAAGAAGCCAAGGCTGGATCTACAACAGATCGGCGATCTGCTCGATCACGATGTGCATCAGGCTATCTACGCGTCCGGTTTTTTCGACGGCCAGCAGCAGCAGCAGCAGCAGCAACAGCAACAACAACAACAACAACAACAACAACAACAACAACAACAGCAGCAGCAGCAGCAGATCGTTCAGCCGCAGCAGGAGACACCGGTTACGAGGCTCGAAGTTCTCGTCGTCGATGGTAACTGGGACGAGGCGCTCGAGAGCTTTGAGGCTGGTGAGTTTTGTATTTCGAATCGTTATATTTAAAGTTTGTATAAGAGTCGATAGAAATACGTAAATACGTTACTTGGCTACCCTCCTAGGATAATCGTTCGAAGTCATACTTTTTAAATAATCGAAAATCGATTGTATGATTAGCGATACTTTTTTGTTTCCTGGAAAAAGTGACTATACAAATCTCCGCGACGTCAGCGCGATTTCATCTCTGATAGCCTCTTTTCAGGCCTTTGGTTAGTCCCATCTGTTCCGAGAGATAAACGATCTTTATAACTATACTTCTACCTTTAAAGCATCGTTCGACCGTTAGTTCGGTAAGACCCATAATCCATCGCTGTATATCGAGGTTAAAAAGTGCATCTCGTAATTCAAACACACCTGCTCTGTAAAGTTGAAGAAAAAAAAACTCTACGCAAAAGCTCGAAAGCCCGCAGAGCCAATCAAAGTTTCTCGCTTGACGAGTAGCCGACACGCCACCCACTACTTACACACACGATCTCGTTCTCTGACGATATATATATCGCAGCAGTGGCAGGGGCGACTACGACGACGAGCTTCGCGGAACTCGGTCTAGCCCAAGAGCAACACGAGTTACACGATATCCAGGCCGTCGACTTTCAAGAGCCCTACTGGAACCAGCAGCAGCCAACGCAGCAGCTACATCAACAGCAACACACGGCGATGCCGAAGGTTCAGCATCATCAGAGTAACGACAATGGAAGGTCCCGAGTAGGAGGAGCTTTACCGGCGACGGGACAGAATTACGAGGATCAGGAGAACGGGAACCTGTCGTGGCTACTCGATTTCAAGCTCGATTCTTTCATCGAAGCGCCCGAGGATAGGAGCAGTGCACTCCTGACCAAGGATCTTCAGGGTACGTTATTTTATTGCGCGAACGCGTTTAGAAAGTGTTATATACGATTGCATCGCCATACGGCATCCGATGATTATATTTATTAGCTATATACATGCATTATTCAACATCGTTTCACCGTATATTTAAATTTTCCGATGTATATATCCTTATAATCATAGCGGCGAAATAATTATTCGTTTATTCAGGCAACGGTAAAAACAAATTCACCACCAACAACAACAACAACAACAACAACAGAACATCGAACAATTACGAAACAGCGAAGCGATCGACTGGTAACTTGGAAGCTTCCGGAGCGACGAGGTATAATAACGAGAACGGCTACTCCACGTCGAGCAACAATTCCTACAACTTTGGACTGTCGGAGAATCGAAATCGCTGCCAGGGCCCGAAGAAACCGCCTTTCACCTATACCGAGTTAATCGAACACGCGCTTCAGGAACGCGGCGAACTCACCGTTTCCGCCATTTACCAGTGGATCTCGTGAGTCCTTTATTCGCATTATATTTTTATAATTTTACAAGGCAAGCGTTCTTATATTATTACCCTCGGTAAATCACGCAGAGATATATCATCGATCGCGAGCTAGTGCACACGGAATAATATTAATCTATAAAAAGGTTTACTCCGACCTTTCACGCGATATTATAGCATCCGCTGATGTGTGTGTGTGTGTGTGTGTGTGTGTGTGTGTGTGCGCGATATATGTTGTCTTGCGAATATTCGACCCGAACTCGAACGTTAATATATATATATATAAATATAAGTGCACGAATCGACAACGTCGAATTAAAATATTTTCCTCGATTGATAACTCGATCGAGCTACTGTCTGAATCACCGCGATTATACGATGTTTCCGTACAAACAACGCTATATAGACTCGGTTTCGTTTTCGTATAGCAATTATAAGATCGACGTGCTTCCTTCCTGCGCAAATTAACGCAAAGACTGGACTCGGCTCTGGCGAAATTCCCGCTATCTATATATAGCCAGGCGTCACTCAACCGTGAAAAACAAAAAAAAATTTTTTTTAAAATAAAATAAAAGCTCGCAAGCTCTCAGCGGCCATCTTATCGCGTATAGCCGGGTGGATAAAAGGCAGCGGCCCACACCCACCAAAGTCCGAAAGCTCGGGAGCTTTCGAGCCGAGAGAAGGCCAGCCGAGGCGCATAGGTGGTACGGCCTGGTACCGGTAGCCCCATCGACCGTCACACACAGCTCGGCACCGCCTCCGCTCGTTCTCTCGCCTTGTATATAGGTATACCAGTAGTGTAGCTAAAGCCAACCCCCTGTATGCGTCAAGAACACGCGACTGGCCATTCCGCCGAGCAGTGGAGGGAAGAACTTTCGGATGACGGCCATTGCGAGCCTCTCGCGACGCGATCGACCTTTCGAACGAGCGAGAAGATGGTTTCCTTTGTCCTTTTAGAATTGATTTTCTCTCTCTCTCTCTCTCTCTCTCTCTCTCTCTCTCTCTCTTTTGCGGGGGAGTATTATACATAAATATATCTTTGACTTCGATTTCGAAAGGAATCGAAAGCTTCGCAAACGGGCCGTGTACTTAAGGCCGCAGGTGTTCACCCTTTGTTCAAATATTCTCAAGCTCGTATAATCGATCGGCAAACGTACGCAACGTTTAGCGCAGTTTACCGAGGTTTCACCGCGCTGACATCCAGCCCGTTAACGAGTTAATCCTGCCAGGCGGATGATATAATCCTCAAAAATTACAGATACTATAACGATCGAGCTTCGAACGTTCGAACGAATTACAAAAATTACAATACCCGCGCTCGGGTATACTATTTACCAATGACTAATAGCCGGATAAGCTCATCGGCATAATCAGCCGTATATAGACACCCCCGTAACAGACAGAAGGAAAAGGACCAGGCCATCAATCCCAAAATTCCGGAAAAACACCCCCGCTCTATTACGCGCAGAAGACAACTATCGCAGGCGCGTGCAGTCTTTCACGCACGAGAGAACATCGCCTCGTGTTCAGCGAAGCGCGTAAGCGCGACGTTTAGTCGCGTGCAAGCGCAGGTGAGCCGATAATATATCCCCCCCCCCCCCTACACGAAGGAGCGTATAGCCGAGAAATAATTAGAAGGCTGATATATACGCCGGTGGTTAACGTGCCGTGACCCCTGAACTGATCGGCGCAGGTGAGACAGGGCATGTTTTATATACTATGTTCTTTGACTTGCTTCCGTCGATCGTGTCTACACATTATACACATTGCAGAGGAAAGCACTTTTACAGCTGTTATGGATATTATATGCGCGCAGGGGTTGGTTATTCTCGTTTTTTTTTTCTTTTTTTTTGTTACGCAAGTGTGGAAAAGGAAAACGGTTCGCTTATGGGTAACTTTGGACGAGGAAAATTTATGGGAGTGACGAGTATATATATATATATATGCATTAAGGGAAAATTAAAATCCCCTGCCGTCGTAAAAAAAGAGCGATTGAAGTATATATGACCACGAGACGGCTTATATATACGCAGCGTCGGTGCCTTGACGTGACTGTCGCTGCTTATAGCCAAAAGTCTCTCGCCGACGGAACTTATTATTAACCGGCTCCGTATATTCTTTTCCCTTCGGCATGATATATCACGTGTAAAGGAGAAGGTCACCCTCTCGCGATCGTTTTTTATATATATATATATATATATATATATATATATATAGACACGGATATCGGATTATTTTTCAAAACGAAATCGCTTCTGGTGAATGACGAACGTGTTTTATTTTCCCGCAGAGAACACTTTCCCTACTACAAGAGCAACGACGATCGATGGAAGAACTCGGTGCGGCACAACCTGTCCATAAATCCTCACTTTCGCAAAGGCTCGAAGGCGCCTCACGGAGCTGGACACTTGTGGGCTATCGCCAGTCAGGACGAGTCGAAAACGCCGCGTCAGCTATTCAATATAGCTTCGATCAGACAGGCGCTCAAGAATGAGGAGGCAAATAACGCTATGCCAAAGCCCGAGTCGTACGTTGAGCAGCCACTCGATTATCCAATATGCCTTTGTTTAAGCTAAAAAAAAAATCCTCCTCTCGCAGGCGTGCGGTAACAATAGACGAAGTCGCGGCCGCGACGGCCAGTATCGCTCAGCCCGTCGAGGAAGACAACACCGGCGACGCTATATCGCTTGAGCACTGCGCCGAGCAGATTCTCAGCGGAATAAAACGAGAGGTGGAAGTGCAATATCTAGTACCGATGATGGTCTCCGATAACGGAGAGATCGTTCACAATCAACAGTGCCAGACGAACGGTCCTGTCAAAGAAACTGGTAAACTTCTCTTGTCCCCAAGTCGATAAGAGTTACTTACTTTTTTATACAAGTTCACAGTCTCGATACTTTTTTTCTCTCCACAGACTTCCTGAACCCAGTCTCGAAAGAAGTGGTAGCCGAGGAATGCGGCCTGATCGGCGAGGGCTACCTCGTGACGGACCTAAATCCTTCGTCCTTAGGCTTGAACATGGCCGAGTCGGAAGTCGTGACGACGGACAATCTCTTCGGCGAGGAATTGAGCTTCCAGTTCTACGAGTTCGCTTCGGCCTCTCAACTTCAATCTGCCTGACCCACACCGAGCGGCAAGATCCGCCTCATTCTCATCGACGAGTCGAAGCTCTCCGAGGACAGGGACCAACTATCCAAGTACATATTATCCGACAGTTTTGAGCCTCTGCTGCTGAAGTACGATGAGCGTCGTTGAATGGGGATGAGGTTTACTTTCTCTTGAGACACATTCGACGACGATTGAGAGTCGAAGATATGCGAAAATACAGTGCCTGAATTTATTACCAAAATGTAACTGTAACACTTAATTATCCTAGTCCTCGTAGAAGCGTGTGTAATGTTTTGTTTTTTTGTATTAGCTGAAGAAATATTATAAATATAATATTTACAATTTCATAGATGCTTTTATATAAATTGTTCTTTCGAGTCTTACGTCTCGTCGGCTGAACCTTTGGTTTTAGCGCGATGTAATAGTTCTTATAAATGTAGCATGAAGTATGAAGGCTTCGACGATACTGTTTTCTTCCTTTTCTTAGGAGTAATTGAATTAGACATATAATGCGTTTTCCTTGACAATTAATTCATAGGATGTAAAACTTTGTCGATTTTGTAACATAAAAAAAACAATAAAAGAAATTAGTCGTATACTGCATAAAAATAAAGCACAAAAAAGCAAAATTATGATAAATAATGAATAAAAAAATGTAGTGTAGTGTTTGATTTTCAATATTTTGTTTAATAGTTATATAACAAACTGTACAAGATCTTAAAAAAAAATTATTCTGACTTTTTGCTGTCTTTCTCAACCTTGCTCTCACTCGCAGATGGTGAAGTTACACTAGACTGTTGAGCAGGCTCTGACTGCAGAATTTTCTTGTCTATTTCTTGAGATTGTTTTGCCAAATGTGCCATCAATTTTTCAGTTCTCAATTTTTTCTTTTCCTCCTTCTTTCTCTTTTTGTCCTCTTTCTCTTTTTGTTCCAATATCTGCTTGAATCGTTCGTCACGTGGATCTATGTTGTAACCAATTTGTTCTTTGATCTCTTGCATCATTTTTTCTTTCTTCTCTTTGGCTGCTCTCAGTTCAGCCTCTTTTTTTGCCACTTTTGCCTCCAAAGCTGCCTTCCATTTTTCAAAACTGGCCATAGCTTTGTCAATTTCTTCTTCTCTGAAATTTTAATGATTAATATTTTAATATTAATATGACATTGAAGCAAATACGTTTAAGTACAAGTATTTGCTGACAATTTGACTCGATACTAAACTATCATTGAATTAAGAGAACCAGAAAAAGTATACCTTTTGCGAATTGCATCAGCTTCTTCTTTCTTTCGTTCTTCAATCTCTTTCCACAATCCCTGTATGTCGCTAGGAAAAGCAAGACTCTCGTATTCTTTCTTATCTGCAATATCTTCTTCGCTTGGCCAACAGATGCTTGCAGGAACATCAACTGCGTTTATGCCATATCTACCCAATATTCTTTTTTTATACCACACTCTGTCATGATAATGTTCTTTGCTGTCATCGTATGGCCTCTGACCATGAAGTATTCGATAATGCTGTGGCCATAGGAGTGATTTATTTCTCATTTGATAAATTTCTTTTTCAGTAAATTTAGCCTCAATTTCATAAGCTGGTGTTTCCTCGACATTTAACTCGTCAACAATACTTTTGATTTTAGTCGCATAGCAGCATTTCGATACATTCTTCAGTGCTTGCAGTGCTACAGTCGCAGGTCGACTTATGAGAAGATTGACACTCATTTTTGAGATGATTACGAAGTATTAAAACAAAAATTATTGCAAATATATACTATACTGTGCTTTTTCAGTAAAAGTTAGGTTAATATTGTAGTCAACAAACAATGTTCAAATTCGCATTGTTGATTCACACTTTGCTGCAGACTCGATTATTATAAAAACGCTCTTCTATGATCTATACTAAAATTAACTAAGATTACTTAGAATAACGTTCAAAAACACTTTTTATTGATGTTTTATCGGCGACGAAAAGCAGAAGCGTGCCAGTCGTCGCCATTTAAAGTATAGATATATATATATAAAATGTGTATCGACATGCGCGCGCATCTTCAACAGCTGATATTTGAATATGAAACGCGCGAAATAAACAATTTATTTATTTACAACGGTTAGTTGAAAACGTTAATAATTACATTTCACTATATATATATATATATATATATATATATATATATATATATATATATCAAAATAATTTCAAATAAATTATCAAAAAGATTTCTGATTGAAAGTCACTCTAGTTTTTGCCGTTTATAACGTATATTTTTGTAAATGTAATATATTTATAATATCCGAATGGTGAAGTTTTTTCCGCACGAACTAAAACAAAAATGTTTGCCTCCATTAATTTTCTCTCTACCAAAAACGTATAATAACCAATTGAGCAAAAACAAATAACAGCCGCGAATCAATTTCAATCTTCAACGCGATCGGTAAATAAACTCCCTCGGTATCCAACAGTACACAAAAACCAAGCCCGAATACCGCGAAATCTCTCCCCAACGCATACAAACGCTCGGATTTCAAAGTACTCAGTGTGCGTTTGTTTACATTTTGAGCCCGAGTCCCCATACGCGAGAGCGCGACCGGCTTGATCTTGAGGCCGCTTTTGCCGTCATTACTGCGCTTGTCTCCGTAGTATAGGAATCAGTCAAGGCACGAGGGATTTGCAGTTTAACTGTGCTCGCCTGATTGATTTTTAATTTTCAAGACAAAGACAAGTTTGTCTAAAGGACTTATTTAGCATAATGGGCGGCTCACCTACAGAAGAAGGAGGTCCCGAAGGTTTGTGTTTTTTATTGCCGTGGTTTATTCTTTTGTCCTCGTGTGTCGGAAAAGAGGCGATTTTGCGCTTGCTTTCGCGCTGAATTTTCCGGGGATCGTTAGAGATCAGCATTTTCTTGATGTTTTTTTGTTATTTTAAAATTCAGTGTTGTGTGTGAATGGGGGTATTGAGATGAATATGTGAGATACAAAAAGCGTATCCGACCGACAACACAAAGAGAATGTCGAGATCGCCACGCCTGGTATTCGTAATCGAGTGACATTATCAAGAAAAAATGAGTTTTGATTATATGTTTAAAATACTCTAGTTTTGATTTGTACATGTTTTTATCACGATTTAATACTGTAAATAATTATTTTTTTGTTAGTTTGAATTCAAGTATTTGCATTTTTTTGTAGAATAATATTGCTGAGTGATTATTGTTTGTTTTCTTTCAGTGGATGAGAATCTGGCAAAAGTGATACAAGGCACCTACTCTGGTAGAGGCATATCTACCATACTCGTCTATCCTGATAAGTGCATATGCCAGAGGCCGTACTCACACGTAATTTGTCTAAACTGTGGACATCTTATGTTTGGACGTGTGAGATATCAATGCCCAAAACATAAAATGGTAAGTCATGGTTTGATAACCAATTATTATGTAATTTTTCAAAATTCTTATATTTTCTAAAATGCGTATATGAATTTCAGGTCACATTTCTCATTGACATTACGCATTGTCCTAGATGCAGATGTCTAGAATATATGCTCAGCGAATTCAGCAAAGAAGATGAAGATCTTTAAGCCCTCTTAATCGCTTATCTTGTTTTTGTTTAAAACAATTCCAATGTTTTATATACTCACTTTCTGTTGCGTGTACCGAAAAGCAAAATAAAATGTTTGCTTTTATAATATAATCGTTGTTTTTCGTGTGCAAATTAAAAAACTTATCCCTCAAACAACGTCACGCAGACGACAAAGACCCGCAACGTTCTTTCAAATCCCAGCGCCACCGCTAAGTTCACCCCCTTCCCCGCTTGGTATACAGTAGCTAGCCAATAGCCCTTCGCCATAGCATAGAACACTTTATTGACGCATCGCGTGTAGTAGTATAGTAGGCGGGCTAGCGTCAAGTGACTCCCCGTCGACGTCGTCGAGCATCGGGTCGAAGTCACCTCGCGCACGCTGACCCACACAAGCTTCTCGAGACACAATTATAAGTACCAAGTATCAACTCCCGCAGAGCAGCATATAGGTCCGAGAGCTTTCGCTCGCGCGAGTGTATGTATGTATATATACACAGTGCGTGTGCGAGACTGCAGACGACGATATACGACGACGGCATCCTCAAAAGAGGATGCTAGCCAACAACACCTGACACCGTATCGAGGCTCTCGATATTCCCAGGGTAGCTCTTGAAGAGAAGAAGCGAGCTAACAGCTTCTACTCTCGGCCGTGTGATCGCCTTGTCCCCGTCTAGTGTTGATCTGTCGCACTGTCTATTTTCGTATCGCTCTGTGGCCACTCTTCTTTCCCAGCTCCCTTGGAATTCTGACTACTCTCTCTCTCTCTCTCTCTCTCTCTCTCTCTCTCTCTCTCTCTCTCTTTCGCACGACGATAACCTAATTGTTCGCGACGATTTTCCCCGACGACGCTGCCGAGGATGAACCGACGCGCCCTGTGCTGTCAAAGATAATCCCAGCGTTGTCGTCTGCTCGTCATCGACCTTCTCTCTTGTATGCACGTCTCTGCAAGGATATGTGAGAGACTCTAGTGCTGAACAAATGGATGCTCTGCTGCTCTGGCCTGTGGTTGTTAGGGCTGATTAGCTGCTGGGACACCTGTTTTGGAGCAACTCCAAAGTATACGCGTTTTCGTACCAGCTAGCAGAATGAGCTGCGAACTGGAAATGCCTGCAAGAGCTCTCAAGGGTGCAGGCCTGAGTGAGATGGAGGACGAGCTTTGTACGAATGAAGAAGACTCCTGGATTCCTTCGAGTCGTTTTTCTCAAGGAGACATAGATTCTCCAGTGTTTTATAATTCAAGTAACATTAGCGATTTTAATTCAAAGACTAAAGCTGATTACAAAGATTGTGCTGCACTGAAGGTACCGAGTAAATTGTCAAATACGCCAAAATCGTATGTGAGATTAACCATAGATCTTTTAAGTACATTGTTTACAAATAAGAAGAAGCAGAGCAGCATGGAGTTAAATGCACAACTAACTGCTTTCCTTCTCAAAATGTCCATAATTTTAATATCTCTAGTCTTCGTAATGCAACTACTGCCTTTAGCTAGTGCTTCGGAACGATTGGGAAATCCATATCATATTTTAGGAGTTACAAGACACGCAACACTAAAAGAAATACGTAAAGCTTACAAACTCTTAGCAAAAGAGTGGTAAGGTTTTTTCCTTTCTGTATCTTCTATAGATTTTAAATAGATTGTGATGAATAACTTATTTGTTCTTTACAGGCATCCTGATAAAAATGGTCATCCAGAAGCTGCAGATAAATTTGTAGAAATAACAGAAGCTTACGAAGTATGTTCATTGGTATTTTATCAAAAGTCTGCTTTGACACTTGTATTAATGGTGTGATATTTTCAGTTATTGTCAGATCCAGAAAGAAGAAGAAAATTTGATAATCATGGAATAACAGAAGAAGGCTTGCCAGGTAGAGATAGAACATTCAGACAAAAAAGGGAATTTAATATGCCTGATCCCTTTGAAGAATTATACTCTGGAAACTTTCAATTTCACTATCAGAGTAGAGATATTTCATTATTTCATGAAATGAGCATTAGTTATAGGTAATGTAAAAATAGCTACGAATTATCATCATCATAAGACTGGAGTTGCATAGAATATTTATTGATTTAATTATTTTTTGCAGAGCCTATGAAAACATTTATGTATCAAAGAGTTACCGAGCACCAATTTTAATTCTTTTCTACTCAGACTGGTGTTTCACTTGTTTAAAAGTTGAAAAAACTTGGCGGCGGTTGATCCATGAGCTTGAACCTTTGGGAGTAAATCTTGTTACTGTTCACGCAGAAAGAGACTCTGCTTTAGCAAGGAAGTTGAGTGTTCATTCTTTACCTTGTCTTGCTGTCACAGTTGATGGTCGAGCTAGCATATATAAAGAGTCCTTGTTCAGTGCTCCAAAGATAGTTGGTAAGTATTATTAAGATTGAAAAAGTTGCAATGTACGTAATCAAGCAAAGGTACTATTAATTCTTCATGAATGTTTCAGAATTTCTAAGGAGCAAATTACCATATAGACTGCTTTATAATATTAATAAAGATAATGTAGATAGCTTTCTATCTGGCTGGATGGATAATAAAATTAGAGCATTAATATTCCAAAACAGAGAAACTCCAAGGTTGCGATACTTGTTGATTGCCTTACATCACAGGGACCGTGTAGTTTTTGGTTTTGTTCAGGTATGACTTTTTACGCTTTCAAGCATTTCATTTTTTATATTCTTCAAAAATAATAAATATTAACTCTTTCTTATTGAATTTTAGACTGGTATTCGCGAGACAGAAGAAATCACTTCAAAATACAAAGTTTCTGAAGATTTGGATACACTTTTATTGTTTAATGAGAATCTTGAAAAACCTGTGGCATCCATCAGCATGCAAGATATTCCCAATGAGATGATGCAGAACGTGATTGGAAGTAATAAATTCCTAATACTGCCAAGACTTTCAAATCAAGCCATGTTGGATTCTATTTGTCCAAAAGATTGGCCAAGACCACAAAAACGTTTGTGCGCTGTGCTTATTTCTCAAAATAGTCCTGAGGACGACTTAGCGAGAAATAAGTTTCGTGAAGCTGCTCTATCAGCACCTTACAGTTCTGAACGTGTTAGATATACCTATGTCTTTAAAGAGACTCAACCGCAATTTATATCGGCACTGTCCGCTGGCGAAGGTAGTCCATTGGACCCGCTGCATCATATTGTAATTATTTGGAGAAGAGATTCTAGTCACATAAATTACGAATGGTTCTCTGCTGGCTGGACCGAGGCAACCACGGACGAAACTCAATGGAACGAAACTCGCCAAAGCTTAGAAAAAACGATTCAGAGACTCTTAAGAGCTTCTGAAGCTTTGCCCTATGCTGCCGAAGTGCAAGAACTGACAGATGAGCATGCCTTAGTAAATAATTTATAACTTATGATAAAACTATATTCTATTCCTTTTTTTTTGTACAATGCTAAAACTTTTCTTGTGATTTATTAGGGCACAGTTGATAAGATCATTGGTAAAGCAATGTTAGCAGTGGATTATCTTTCGGATAATCTTACAAAAGAACAGATTCTTCCATTATTATCTGTTTTGGCAACTTTGTTATTGATTGGAGCTGTAGGCTATGGCATGTCATATTTAGTGTATGTATAGTTTTCATTTAAATTATATTTTGGCTTATTGAAATCAACAGTTTTAATACTATTATAGAAAATTGGAAGAAGCGAGTGTTCAAGCAAAATATGGTCAATTTAAAGAGAATTCAAAAGCTGTTACCACTCAACCACAATTAAGGCTTCACGAAATGCGGGCTGAAACATACAATGGACTTGTTCGTCTCCTCAAACCAGGATGTAGAACTATCGTCCTTCTAGTTGATGCTCAAACTAAGTTAAAGTTGTTGCCATCATTTCACAGAGCTGTTTGGCCGTACAGGTAAAACACTATTTAACTTCATGTGAATCTCATTTTGGAGTAAGTTCTGATGAGTTAATATTAATACGTTTTGCAGGAAAAACAAAACTTTACTATTTAGTCATTTATCGTTGGAGCGAGGTCTTGAATGGTACAAGAAAATTTTAACACTTAGCTTGCCTGAACCTAGGGAACTTAATATCAACGCAAAAAATTGCGTAGGCACTGTCCTATCGTTAAACGGACATCGTAAATACTTTTGTATGTACCATGCAAAGCACCCAGAATGTAAAAAAGGAAAGGGATCTAAAGTATGTATTTGAGATATGGCGCCTATCGAAATACTACAAAATGATAAATTTTCTAATTTAACAATATCAAATTTGTTTCAGCGCATGGAAAAAATGACCAAACGATTAGCTCGACCTGAAGATGCTGAAGCTGGAGCATTTATCGGTTTTGATAGCTCAAGCGATTCTGACGTTTCGCAAGACGAAGTAAGTTTCATAATTTCATTAGCTATTTCATGTATATTTTCATCCTAATAGCAATTTTTTTTTTTAAGATGCAGAGTGATGTTTTGTATCAAGATAAACTGTTAGATGGATTACCAATGTGGCTAGATAGGCTTTTTGAGGGGTCGACACAACGTTATTACATTAATTATTGGCCAGATTTTACTGCTAAGTAAAAAATGGATAACTATTAAATAAAAATGTAAGCCTTTTATGATGGAATAAGAGCAAAAAGAACAAATGGAAGAATGAAAGAGAAAAACGTATGCATAAATAGGATGTTGATGCTAGTCATGAAATACCTCTTAAGATTTTTTTTCATAACTCACGGTTATCATTATTATTACTTATATTGTTACAGTATTGATTAAACTGTAATTATCATTATATTCCGTTATCATCACCACCGTCACTGTTAAAACTTTTCTCATTTCATTGTATAAAACAGATCTGTGTTAAGTATAAAACTCTAACGTATTTAACGGTTTTGAAACAAGCAACTCGATTTCCTATAATAAGCGTATATTAAGTAGCGTTTATAGGCTACTGCTTAAAGATAAAACGGACGTAAACGAGAAAAAATATATTAAAATTTAGATGGAGTTTTCACCAATAGGCAATTTTATAATTACATAATTTTATAAAATTCAACTAGAATAAAACTTTAGACATTTATTACATGAATAAATGAACTATAGTTTTTACTTTGTAAACATTGTTTTCTAGTTAATTTTGTAAAATAATCTCAAAATGCAAATATCTCTTCCCAAAATAAGTTACTAATATGTATATTGTCTTGCAAAAATGCTTTTCTATTTTATATTGATTTAATGAAGAATTGATTTGAGATCAAGTCATGTTAGTATGCGTAAATATAGATTGTAAACTTTTTATGGTATGCAAGAATCTCTAAGTCATTTCGCTTTTTGGTAGTCATCAATAATATGCAAGCCGATCAAATTGTATATTTATTATGTATGTTGTAAATGGAAAATGTTGTGTGAAATATATGTTTGAGCGCATCCAGTGGTATTAATATTTTAACAAAAACTGTTAAGCAAAGCTATAAAATTAATTTTAATCGTGTTTAAAAAAAAAAAAAGATGATTACGTTTGCTCTACTACGACGCAAATTTCATAAAATGCAAAGTAATTATATACAGCAACTGATTTGCAAAGTTAGCATGAATTTTAAAATGTTTTCCATCAAGTGATGTAAATACTTTAATCTGCAAAGTAATAATATAAAAATCTAGTTGATAAAAGTGATTTTATTCCTTACACAAAATACATCTATGTCATTTTAAAAAAATATCACGTGTGGAATTCATTATTGACATATATTGACAATCCTTAAATGAAATGCAGGCATTAAATCTAATTTTGAGTAAATTAGAGATTATCTTTGTTATTACCGTGTGATAGGTAATTGTTCCGATTGAAAGTAAATCTAAAGATTCTCTTGTAAACATGATTCAAATGTTTTTATATCCATATTTAACATTTTGTCTTTTATCCATAGTTTAACTATGCTTATTGAATATGACAACAGTATAATTAAGCAGTTGGAACATTTACTTATGTAGTACTGTTGCACTTGTAATTTTATCAGATTAAAGAATGAGAATTTCCATATGTTGAAATTACGAACTATAGTATTTCTACGAACAATGTTATTAAGATTAACATAATGGTAAAATAAAAAATAAAACTACACATAAAATATGAATTGATCTATCAAAATGATATATATTGAGCCAGGGTCACTGTTTGATTGACAAATTGATTGACAAATTTCGTTGATGAGGATGAAATTTATTTCCGACTTGTTTAGCACAATGGGAAAATTTTTATAATATAAGAAAAGTTGAAGACAAATGCCTACAATAAGAATTTACTCATGTTGAGATTGGCACAACGTTAGATGTTACTTTAAAAATCTGCGCAATGGATAATTATTAAACGACCTCTGTAAGTTAATAACGACTCCAGACAAAACTTCGAATCAGTTGTCAAGTTATAAAACTGAGCTCGAATTTATAAAATAAATATTATACAAATACTTGCATCACTTACTTAATCAATGGAGTTGCTTGCTTTTTTTTAAAGCTTTCTATATCATACCCTCTTATATTATATCCTAAGTTAAGTTTTTTTTTTTATGAGCAATAATAATTCTACTCTATATATACACTATCGCATCTTCGCGTGAATATATCGATTAACGATTTTTCAATCGATAAAAACGAATAATCTTATAGCTCATTCCAATCCATCGCAAACATAGACAACCGGCCTGATTAACCAATATTTACACCCACCGGCACATAGTGTTACGATTTCCCGTTGCCATGGATGAACCTGCATCGATCGTATCCACCCCAGCTATAATGTCCAGTGCTCAGTGTCGTCCGATTCGACAAACACAGTTGAATCCGAGGTGAAGGAAATATGTGAAATCCCGGACATATATAACCATTCGAATGCGTGTATTATATGAGCGTATACGAGGATGACGCTGGTACTGACGCGGGTGGACTACGCGAGCGTGGGAGTGACGTCGCGCGGAACCACGAGGCTCCTGCCCTCGCCGGAACCGAAGCAGCTCCAGAGGTTCGCCGTCGCCGATCACGATGGGGTTCTTCATATTTTCGGTGAGTTTTTATATACACGGATTGCGTCGTTTAATCTTTATAGAATGCGATTTTTAATTAATTTTCTCTCGCGCACAGGTTTCAAAAGAGGCGAGCTCCAGGTGCTGTTCAAGTCGCTTCCAGGACCAAAGATCAATCGACTTGTACTGGGCGGTGCGGTATCGATGCCAAAAGACAAGATCTTCCTCGCCCACGGGAACACCGTCATGGGCTACACTCGAAAGGGAAAGCTCTTTCTCGAGTTCGACACAGGCCTCATCGACCCCATCTCCGCACTGTAAGAGTTAATTCTTGTCCTTTGATATATGATCAACGATTAGCTTTATACCATCATAACATCATCGCATCTTTGTGCAGATACATTCTGGGAGCTGATTTGGCAGCTTGTGCTCGCGATCTCTATCACCGTTACCGGGACTGCAAAGACGCGGACTCTTACCTGGCAGGTGAAAAATTACTCGACGTAGTCCTGCTTCCGGTTGGTAGCATGGCTGTTCTTGCCATCCTCGCTTGTGGCGATTGCGCGGTAAGTTTTACAACGATGGTTCTCAATTTTTAGTTTAATCATTTTTTTTAACAGATATCGTATTTACCTTCAGATCAGAGTACTGTACGGCACCAAAAGTCCGGCAGTTTTGAGGCTACCTAGTGTCCCGACGATTCTCGTTCCATATCGGTATGCAATTTAGAATCTGTTTACCCGCTTGAAATGAAGCTGTTGAAACATTAATTTTCCGATGAAAGGGAAGGAGACGTAGAATCAAACGACCGAATTCTGATGGGCACAGTGGACGGTAAGGTCGGCCTACTGATGTTGGACAGCGACAAGAACATAAGGGTCAGTTGGTTGTTGAACAAGACAAGCTCAGAGGTGACGTCCCTCGACTCGTTCGAGCTACAAGACGGCGTGGATTTGATCATAGGCAGACAGGATGGTTCCGTCGAAGTCTACACTCTCCCTCAGGACGAAGACACTGCTCCACTGCTCAGATTTAAATACGTAAGTTAAAAAAAAAAAAAAAAAAAACATTTATTCGACGTCACGTAAAAAAAAATCGATATTTTAGAACGCAGGGGAGAGCATAAGCACACTTTCAGGTGGCATAATAAGCTCGAGCGAGTATCCGGAGCTTCTGGTGACAACGTATTCGGGTAAGGTGTTTGGATTAACGACGAAACCACCAGGATTACTGGAAGCCGGTCAAGGCGACCTCGTACTGGCCAAACTCAAACAGGAGATCGAGCAACTCGAAGAGGAGCTCAAGAAGGAATACACCGGTTCGCCTTTCGCAGGGGAATCACTTGCACCGATGATTCTGTCGGTTAACCATAGGTTGGTGTGAGAAATAAACTAAGTTCTATGGGTAAAAATAAGGAATTTACACGATTGAACTTTCGCAGTATGTCTCTCAATAAAGAAGACGCCTCGTGGACGTTTCTCGTGGAACTGGACAGGTCCATCGATAACATACTGATACAGTCAGATACTCCGATCGAGTTGCTGGACGTCGAGGGTAACAACGCGGTGATGAGTCTGTCTACTTGTGATCCTCTGGAGAACAACTTCGTTTTGGCGACTTATCGATGCCAAGTGAGAACTTTGACTGCTCTTTTTTGTATGCCAAGCGTTTGAAGTTAATTTAATTGAAAATGACCTTTTTTAAGGACAATACGAATAGATTAGAGATGAGATTGCGAAGTATCGAGGGTCAGCCTGGAACACTTCAGGTTTACGTCACCTCACAGGTATTGTTAGAGCGTTTGTGAAATGTAATTTTAATTTTGCTCACCGTTACACGAGTTACATTCTATGCAGATTCAACCAAAGTGTTGTCGAAGAATTTTGGTACCGATTTGTGCCTTGTCCCTTCACTCGAGACTACACGTCGATGACAAACAGTCGGTACTAGGTGGGCCATTCAACGAGTTGCGATTGACTGGGAGTTTTTCAATCGCTGAGGTACCGGCCGAATCAATCGATTCATAATATATGAACAAACGATAGAAAAGTGCAAAAAGTATGTATTGACCGTTTTTAATTTTAGATGCACGCTTGGCTAGCACTTGCACTACCAGATGTACCCGAGAGACCACCAATACAAGAAGAAGAAACTGAAGCTTCCATGATATACGTATCGACCTTCATTGGTACCATGTTGAAATGTAAATACAAGTAAGTTTTGTATAAAAATGTTGAGATTAACAAACGGCGTTTTTATATAAGGGCTACGAAAGATCACATTTATCGATGATTGTAGAAAAGGATCAGCGATTTTTCTCAGTGAAAACATTTCGACAATAATCATCCTGCGAGACATTCTCACCAAAGAGGCTACGAAACGAAAAATTAAGCTGGAAGTTTATTGCGGTAAATTTTATGATCGAAAAAATTTCATTCCATTCACTCGAAATAAAATAATCCGTCGATATTTTCTTTTTAATTTAGATGTGGCCGAAGCAAGTATATCCAGAGTTATCGAATTGATTCTTCCGCGATTGAAGGAAGCTAACGAACTTTTAGATAAGATAAAGATTCTAGATGCATTGGATTCGTGGGAAATGAAGAACAATCCCGCAGAACTGTGCACTGAGTACCAAGAGTTGCTAAAAAGTGAACCTGATTTACGGCGGCAGATGACGAGGGACAACGAGATTCTCCAGAGATTACACGCAGCTATCACCGATCTGTACGTCGACTGGGAACGCGCTAAAGGCTCTCGCAGGTAAAATTTAATGGCGCATATGAGTATCGACACATCTAATTGTTTATGTTGATACCATGTCCGGAATCGTTTCAGAATTTCTAGCAGGCAAGCAGCGGAGAGATTGCACGACGCACTTGAATCGATGGACCTGACGATGCTTCTTCAGGCGTTTGTTGGCAAGGAAACTTCCTCGACACCCAGTGTTTCTGTGCCTGTTTTATTGTAATATGGGACGACAAAGCAGGCGGTGTGTTTACAAAGCAAAGAGACAATTATATTTCTGTAAACGTTGCCACGTAATAAAAAATATATTTTTCAACGTTGATTTGTGTATAAACTGCTAAATAGATTAAGTTTTAAAACATACATATGCGGATACTGCTACCATTAAAGTCGCAGTATACATCGTTAATATACGTTCATACAATACGTATATAAGATTACATTTAAAATAATGAGGTGCGTATATACAGGTCGGTTGTGCAAGATAATCTTATGCGCGATTGAACGAGATTGTTTAAAACATATTCATAATAAACGAATCATCGATACTTATCGTCAACACTATCATCGCGGTAGATATATTCGAGAATAATTCTCATCATCTTATACTATACATATATATATAAAATTTTTACAACTTTTTTTTTGTCTTAGAAAGTAAGATCTTATACTAAGAATAATATTATCGCCAATATTTAATTTAAAGAGAAAAACAAAGATTGCAAGAATTTCTCAACTAAAACAAACTTAATACAACTAACTTTACCGCGATAAATATGTCAAAATATCAGACCGATCTGTATATATCAAGAACTTATTAATATTTCATTTTAGCATTATTTCAATGCTCTAACCAGTCTTTTTTTCAAATATTGAGCAAAATATAATTTCTTTTAGTTAAAGAGAATTGCGCAAGAAACCTAATTTTTCTCGTACTAAATAACTTTGATTTTCCAAACTATGATAAAATTAACTAAGTTTTAGTTAATCAAAAATCTGCGTAACTTCGTCTCCATCACAAGAAGCAGTAATTTCACGTAATCACTGGCCTCATTATGGTTTTTACAAGTTAATAGAATACTTGCATGTCAAAGTTTCTGAAAGAAAAAATAATAGCGTTAATCAGCCGGGTGAATAAAATAAACGGTAATAATGAATTGTAACTAATAAAAGGAAGCTTACAAAGTATCCGAGGTCCGACCGACGACAGCTTCAAGGGGATCTCGGCCCCCTTCGTCATTGGTCCCTGCAACAGCTTGGGATGCGACTGCATGTGCGTAATCCAGGGTCTGCACATGTGGCAGAATACTCTCATGTTCTCCGCTACCTCCTACGAGCTCGACGACCGACGTATTAGGATCCACTTCAAGTTTCAGCTCGTGAACTATCTCGTTTATTGTCCTGTTCGCCTTGTTCATACTGTCGTCGCTACTCGCGTCGCTCACTAAAGTTACCATCAATTAAAATCATTTTGTTATTTATATAATTATCAGATCAATAACTATCTTTTAAAGCTTTATTACCATTTGTTTGTGCCTTTATTGTGCCAGTTTTATTCTGCAGTCTGTCTCGGTTAGTAGCACGCGTGTGCGTGGCCATGTGCCGCTTCATATCACTGCGTACGCGGAAGGGTTTGCCGCAGACGTCACAGGGATGCGGTTTTTCGCCTGTGTGTATTCTACGATGATTTTGCAAATAGCTGCTCGCTCTGAATGTTTTATTACAGTATTCGCAACGATAATTCTTCTCGCCGGTGTGGATGCGCCGGTGGACGATTAGAGAGTACTTGCGCGCAAAATCTTTGCCGCAGTACTCGCACTGGAACTGCCGCTGCTCCGAGTGTAAACTTGTTGAGTGGTACTTGAGGTCGCCCCATTGACGGAAATGTCGTCCGCAATCCTCGCATTTGTACGGTTTATCACCACTGTGCAGCCGTTTGTGAACCTAAGATAAAGATAATTTAATGTTCGATTATACAGAAATTATTTGATAAAAGAAAATGCGAGCGTACTTTGAGTGCACTTGCTGCAAAAAAGCTTTTCCCGCAAACTTCGCACTGGTGAGGCCTCTCTCCACTGTGAGAGCGCATGTGATATACTAGACTATTTTTGTGATGGAACGTTCTATCACAGTTTGGGCAAGTTAGTTCGTCAAGATCTAAAAAGAATTTTTTTTTTATTTAAATGCTTAAAATCAACGATTTGTTTTGTTCAATAAGAATTAAGCTGAAAATACTGACTTGACTTTTTTGATTTCGATTTCTTTTTCTTTGCTTGACCTACTATTTTAACTGGTTCTCTTTCATAAAGATCCTCTTCATTTATAGTAGATGGCTCTTCTAATTCTTCTTGCTCTATTTGATCAATCTGGTCTATTTGTTCCATTTGGTCGATTTGTTCGATCTGTTCAATCTGTTCAATCTGTTCAATCTGTTCAATCTGTTCGATCTGTTCGATCTGTTCGATATTTTCAATATGCTCTATCTGGTCTATCTGTTCTGGCACCTCGGATATAGTCCATATTGACGAAGAATTGTTAGAATCGTGAAGAGCGTCTTCTCCTATTTCGTCGTCGTCGTCGTCATCGATTTGAGCTCCAGTTTCCTCTACAACGTCCCTTATTCCTTCCATTATGTCTTCAGGTTCACTAAATTCCTCAATAGTGTGTTCAATAACTCCATGACCTATTGATTCAGTTATACTAGGTATGGCTATTGCAGTGTTATTATTTACAGGTAGGTTTGGTAGTTTTTTTTCTTCTTTTACAGGCTCATAATGTGACTGCAAAGTAGAAGTTTAGATTATTAAGCATTATTAATTTTTTACAACTCATCAATCTATCACATGAAACTTACTAAAAGAAACAATGGGGTAAGTGGACAGTACGGAACTAGGAGGGAAGGATTGATGAATAAAATCTGGATTAATTTCAAAGGGTAAAGTGAGGAACATTGATTAGCATAGAAATTATTGAAAACATTACTTTATATACTTGCCTTTAGATGCTCAAAAAATTTAAGCTGCCCACTAAATTTATTTCCACAAAGTTCACATTTAAAGGCATTTCCTTGATTTTTAGATGACGACTCCAACGTTATTGAATCTTGATGAGATCTGGCACTTTCTTTCTTTACAGCACTTTTCTTACTCTGCTGCTTTAATTTTCGAGGTATTCTCTTTTTGTGAGGTAATGACCTCTTAGGACCTGGAGTAGGAACTGCATCTTCACTACTTTCTGCAGAAATATCTACGTCATCTTCACACTTAACATTAATGAATTCTGGCTTCACTTGGTGCATTCCTCTTTTAAAGGTTTGTATAGAAGGATAAACTGGGGGAGGATTGGGCTCGTGAATTGATTCAATAGCATAGCTATTGACAGGAGGTAGACTTTCCAGCTGTGCAACATCTTGTAAGGTAGGGTCATCATGATTGGGATGGCTATGAATTTGTTGTTGCTTTTGCTGCTGTTGTAATTGAACTGCAACAAGAGCTGCTGCCAGTCTTCGATCCTCCTGTCAATTAATAATGTTGTGGTTAAAACAAAAAATTTGAAGAAAAAAATAATTATTTTTCGTTTTTTAATGAAAAGAAAAGGCAAACCTCTGTTAGTACATGAGGCAGTAAATCTTCAGTCTCATAATATTGCGTGCCAGTATTGTAATCTGCTCCAACACCATTGATCATATCAACGACCATTCCTTCCGAAATCAACTCTCCATTTAGAGCAAAGAGAGGAACTCCCTTTCCAAGGCTTTCTCCATCTGCTCTCTGAATTGTTATGTACTGAGTTCCTTCCATGCTCTCTAGCAAAACTGCCTGAGCATCCTCCTCCGTTGTTACCTCCATAATTGCTTTTGTAAAGCAAATTTTTTAGTGCAAATTTTGGAACTTCTCGCTTTTATCTCCTGTACATCTATTCAACAAATGTTAATATATTGTTAATTTTATAGAAATAATAGATTTACATCGTTTATTAGACATTGCATGCAAGTTCTTTACTTATCATGAACAAGCTAACCTAAGAAAATGATTTCTATATTTAAAAAGCTATAAAATAGATATGACATACTAAATACAATAGCTAATATTGTTAAAAGTAGAAAGCAAATCTATCAGTGTTTTATTTTGAGATTATTGCAGATATATTCGCAGTATCAGAAGAATAAACAACTCTACTCTGGGTGCTTATAATTTGTCATCTAAATACTGGTCTAATTAATACATTTTAACTTCAAAGAATTGGTAAGCAGTTAAGTAATGAAACATAAGGAATAACACCGAACATCAAACATTGTTGAACTCAATTATTACAATAAAAAAGGTCAAGGAAGAACTGCGAATCCTTAAATAAGTAGCACAGCTCAAAAAAGATAAGTAATTATCAGGGAAAAAAAGGTAAGTCAACCTGCAGAAACTTCGTCAAACAAAAATCGTGAAACCCGTAATTTTTTTCGCTTTGAAAACCAGTTTGCGACCACATCGACGCGACTAAAAAACGAAGGAGCCACAGAACTTTATCAGCAAAACAAACAACAGCTGTACGTGCGAGCAGCCCGAAGAAGTCGTAAAACAATACACTATACACGCGATCATCACATTCTATAAACCCGATAATCTCTCACATCAACCACTTCGTCACTTTCACTTTTCATTTGCATTGCACAACACGCATCTCTCTCTCTCTCTCTCTCTCTCCCTCTTTCTCTCTCTCTCTCTCTCTCTCTCTCTCTCTCTCTCTCTCTCTCT
>QLSS01000011.1:2582202-2630762 GCA_024372645.1 Trichomalopsis sarcophagae
TAATTTTTGAAATTAGAATTTTGTTTGTTCACCGTTTGAAGTATTTAATCAGGAAGGTTAACGGTATTTCTTTGAATTAATGTGTAAATCAGTCATTCGAGTAATTTTCTTATAAATAATTATAACGAATATTTAAATTATTTTTTTATAAAATAGTAGTGAAGAAATAAATATTTTTCTAACTCTACTAGACAGTTTCGTTTAGACTGAAAGTAATAGAATAAAATTGATTTTTCCATTTTTGAATTTTATTGATAAGTCTCTAGTTTGCTTAATTTCACTATTAAAAAGAAAGATGATGAATAATTTAAAAAATCAATACTTATTTTCAATAGATTAAAGTTACCGATATCGATATTTATCACTGAAATTAGTTTTTAGCCATGGTCTTATATTTTTTATGATCTTTTCTGCTATATACTGCGGGCGTTAAATACTAATATACCAGAATTTTTGTACAACGATCACTTTTTATTGTTGATTCTAATAAAAATTTATGTAATACAACGTTGTCTTATCAATTTCATTTCTTGCTACTTTTTTTATTGTGAGAATGACGGAGAAAATTATCGTAATGATTTATTCATTTTCGTTGGCCAAATATAACTATTATATTCATCTAATATTTCCATTATTTACCGGTATATAAGTACTCCAATAATGCGTATCGTTCAAATGAGGCAGACATGCATTGTTATGAATTTGTTATTTAATCGATCGCTGGACTCTGTATGTAAATATGCGACGATAATAATAGCAACTCAGACTATTGTTTACGTGCTTTATTCAAATTTTTTAATCAACTCGTCTAGCCATCGCTTGTGATTTAATTGTTTACTACTGATAATCCAGAAATTTTGGCTTCGGGTAATCTTCTTCAAGAAATGTAGGCACCATGTATACGCATTACTACGTTTTTATCACATATTACACGCAACTATCGAGACACTTTCTGATTTTTAAACTAAAATTTGCAGAAGACAAAACGTATGATGCCTGACGTCAGCTAAAAGCACATGCATTCGTTCCGTGGATGACGTTATGACAGAATTTTAACTTTTATTCGCATCGACCTTTTTTGATCTTGTCGAATAATAGTAAAATGATTGGTGCATTTATGAAATCAATTATATATACATTGGAATTCTTTGAGGTATAGCATACTTAGCAAATCTAGTTATGAAAATATACACATAATGCATCCATAAAACATGATATAAATGAAAACGAAAGTACGTATATTAACGATAAATCTTCCTTACGAGAGAAGTAGGGGAAATCGAAGTTTGGCAGATTATAATCTTCTATGTATATCATTATTCACATTCCGCATGCGTAATGCACAATTGACCGAACATGACTCGCGATCATGGCCACACGCTGATGCGACATTTGAATTGCGTGATCTCAAGCGCAGAGCATTTGTTGATAAACTATGCAAAAAATAAGGTGCATATCATCTTATCGCGGGATTTACATGTATAGGGGTTCAATAAAGTATGACGAAGTCGGTTGTATGGATTTTTCCTGGAAATTCGATGTATGCTATAATTGTAAATGCAACGATGCTCGTTTGCTCACATAAGGGATGAAAAAAGAAATGATAATGTCATGTACGCATATACACCGCTGTCGGTATAATTTTTTGTGACTTGTCGGGAAGAGCATCGTTTTGTAAACAAAGTTGATTCAAGCGCAATATAAAAGTTTCTGTGGTCCAAGTTTATTTATGTATTGACATTTTTTCACTGGATAGGTGAATAAATAATTATAATAATTGTTTATTTTTAATTTAAATTTGTAAATGCATTGCTGAAAAATTGTATGTGCAGTAGAAATGAATCATAATTTCTTTCCAGTTACACTAGCTGTCAAAAGGTCATGCATCCACGTTTTCTATATTTTGTTGATATAAATGCACGTGACGGTACAGTGACCTAGTTACACAATATATGTATCTTTTGGATTGTATTACTCATAATTGCACGTTCTAATTTGTTCATTGTATATGGGATTTGTCAATTGCTGAGAAAACTCCAGTTTTTGATTAATTTTCTAATTTCTATAAATATAAACATTATAATGCGAAGGCTTTGAAAAATGTCAAGTATGAGCATGAACGTAAATGTGATTATTTTCTGCTTCACAGATTATAGATCATTATAAAGTATCAACATTAGATTTTTATTTCTTAAATGATAATCATTGATAATAACTGAAAGCTAGCGAAAAGTATATGTGGCTATCACGTACACTTTTTTGACATTATCGCAGTTACCAACTTTCCTTTTCGTATGCATGTTATGGATTTCTAAGAATAAGATGTTGAATATCATAATGTTATAAATTATTATATAGAGATCATTTTTAATAGATACCATATCCAGTTAAAAATGCACACAAATATTTTTGCACTTTTATGAATATGCGCACCCTCAAAAGCGTAAAAATAATATCAATAAACAAACTTGTACGCTTATTAAAAATTCTTCTCACGTTAACGTCGCAATAAACGCGCGAGCGTAATCTCCTTCGCTTATAAAAAACAAAAAATGTCAACAAAGAGAAAGCACTGACATCGCAAATTCATCTCGATCAATCCGCATTTCTAAAACTATGAAAATAAACAAATCGAATTAGAAAAAAAGCCATATCATCAACGGTCAAGAACCACCAAGAATTATCAGCCACTATATGTCACGATCGAATGCAACCGCATTTCTATATCCGCGATAATCGGAAAATATAAACCGCACAAGTGTCAGTGCTGCGGTGTCAAGGTCGTCGAAGTTTTCGCACTGATAATCCCAGTCCACATGGCATTCGCGCTCTTTCTCTCTCTCTCTCTCTCAATGCAAAGTTCAAACAAAAAGCTGATGGAGCTCGCCGTTCACGTGCTTGTACCGCGATAATACATCTTCCGCGAATTCCATATAAAGCGGCCGGACTATCCACGACTAGCTTCTTTCGTTCGCTCGCGATCCGAGAGTCGAGTGCAGCACAAAGCTTTCGATACACAGTCGCTCGATTTTACTCAAGCTTTCTGCCCGAGCTTTTGAAATACGTTCCAACGTTCCTCGAGCTTTCGATTCTGGTGAGTCAATTTTTACTATGTCATATAAATTAAATCGTCGAATTCGATACTCATCGAAAAATTTTTCGTCGTTGCAGCTAGCGCAATCCCGAGTCTTCCGGAGAAAAGATTCGCGGCAATATTTGTTCCGAGTATCCGTGAAAATTGTGAAGCGAAAGATGTCGATCACGAACGGCCACGCGAACGGCTTGGACTGCAACAACCAAAAGAAGAAGTTCCTGAACAGCAAAGCCGAGGCCGAGGAACACGAAGAGCACCAGTATCTAAAGCTCATCAGATTGATACTGGATAAGGGTGCCGTCAAGGACGATCGTACCGGCGTCGGCACCCACTCCGTCTTCGGTACGCAGATGCGCTTCAGTCTGAGAGATGGTGAGTTTTTTTTATTTTTTTTTTATTTTTTTTATTTTTTTGCTTTAATTAATCATAAAAAATGAAAATGACGATTTTCTCCAGGAACCTTACCACTGCTCACTACGAAGCGAGTATTCTGGCGGGCTGTAGCAGAAGAGTTGTTCTGGTTCATCCGAGGCTCGACTAACGCCAAGGAGCTTTCCGCCAAAGGCGTGAAAATCTGGGACGCCAACGCGTCCAGAGAATTCCTCGACACCTGCGGCTTTCACGATCGCGAGGAAGGCGATCTCGGCCCTGTTTACGGATTTCAGTGGAGGCACTTTGGCGCCAAGTACGTCGACATGCACACCGATTACACCGGTCAAGGTAATATATATATATAGATATACTATTTTTAATCGCTTATAAAAATGGAGAAAAGAAATTTTTGAAACAATTTTTGTAAAATCACAGGTTTCGACCAGCTTGCCGACGTGATCGACAAGGTGAAGAACAACCCGGACGACAGGCGAATAATAATGAGCGCGTGGAACCCGGTGGACATTCCAAAAATGGCCCTCCCTCCCTGTCACTCGCTCGCTCAGTTCTACGTCTACGACGGCGAGCTTTCGTGTCATCTTTATCAAAGAGCCGGCGATATGGGCCTTGGTGTGCCATTCAACATCGCCTCCTACTCGCTGCTAACCATCATGATCGCTCATGTGGCCAATTTGAAGGTGAAGATTATTTTTCGATAAAAAAAAAAAAAAAAATACGCGTAAAGTTATATACATTAAATGTATTTTAAAGAAACGTCGTTCTCGTTTCGACAGCCTGGCGAATTCGTTCACACGATGGGCGACACTCACGTGTACCGCAACCACGTGGATGCTGTGAAGGAGCAGATAAAGCGCGAGCCTCGGCCCTTCCCGAAGCTCAGGATCAAGCGACAAGTGACTAACATCGACGACTTTCAGTTCAGCGACTTCGAACTGGAAGGATATAATCCCCACCCGAAAATTGACATGTCTATGGCGCTTTGAATTGCCTTTTTGACGAATCGTTGTTCTATAACGAGATATAATAATTTATAATATATATATATATATAATTAGGTATCTTTTGTACATATAAAATCTATATGTAGGATTGAGCTATAGTGGTGCCTACGTAATATGTGAGATTTAGATATATATATATAAGTGAGATATTCGCGTTCGTCGACCTAATTTACTTTTGCAAATGTTTCGAAGCTTTGCGTAGTAGTATTATAATGTAACAAGATACTTGTATATTAGCTTTAAGATGAGACATTCGATACTAATTATAAGCTCTACACACTTATTATAATAATGCATAAAATGTTAATAAACATTTTTATATTAAAAATATCTCGTTCATAAATACTTATTCCCTTCGCCCTTCTTTAAAATCTAGATATAATTTGTTTGCACTTCACATATGCCCCCTCCATATCACTCTTATAGCTCGAGACGTACTGCGATTCACTGTTAGTCGCGTTTCTGTTGATTCGAATCCCGCGCGCTCTTCGCGTATTACCAACAAAATTCACTGATCCTTCCGCACGTATATTAGTGCGGTGGCAGCACTGCGTTACAGCCAAAGTTTTGAATCCGGCTTCCCGCGCGATAGTCGCTTGTTTTACAATTAAATCTCGTCCTGCGAGCGGTTGTGCCATCGACGATCTTATTCTGCATCGAGACATCGCCGAGGACGCAGGGTTACAGGGCCAGAGTCTTCTATACCAGCTAATAAAGGAGGCTTACCTGGACATTCGACGCTACGTGTGGGATACTTATTTCTTCGAGTCCATTGTCGTAGAGCGTAACCGGTGAGTACTTGCTGAAAACAAATGAATTTTTTGTTATCTCTCCTGACACCGTTACCGGTAAGAGATCGCGGTGTTCGAATTAGAAAAAAAACCGTTTTATCGCGAAAACAAACTTTCCACTGTTGCCTATCTAGACCCAAAAAATATTTTGATGTTTTTTGATTTTTTACGATCGACGATGTAAAATACACTTGTTATCTATAGCGAATTCGCGGAAATGCACATGTTCGTGAGACTGTAACCCGACGCCACTAAGCTAGATTGTTTACCTTTTCACAAAGAGTCGTCAAGATGGTGCGAAACTTCGGCGAACGCAAAAAGAAGAACAAACGCGGCGGACAATCCAGGAAGTCCAGGAAACCTACTACCGCGAACAGACCGCTAGAGGCCGACAAAGAGTGCCCCCAGGAGGTAGTCACCTGCAAGGAAGTGGCCATCTACGTGCCCAGACCTGCTCAGGACAACGATGAGGAACCGATCGAGGAGCTGTTTGATAACAAGCCTGGGAGAAACAAGTCCAAAGTAAAAAATAACAACTCGACTTTGTACGATGATGACGAGGACTATGACAACGAAGAGTTTGTCAAGGCGCTAAAATACCTCTTCTTTACCAAGATGACGATGATGATCGCGTTGAGACGCCACGTCCTGATGCACGGTGGCCTGATGACGGAAGATGGAAACTACAGAGCAAGTATCCGCGCTTTGTTACCTTTGTTGCTGATGATGGAGCCCTGAGTGGGAGATGCTCGTTTTGAGGAAAAAAAGTTTAAGTTTATGACGATGTAACATGATTTTTCTTTATCTTCTTTCGGTATTTTAGTATTATTAAGTAAATGCAATTGTGTTTAAGTACGTTTGTTTATGTAAGATTCATTACTTTTCATGAAAAGTTCGACAATTATTTGTTTTCTGGATTGACGATATTATAATCACAACAAGGAGTTATTGAAATTAAAACTATTTGTATTTTGTGCAGTTACTTAATGTATTTATTTAATATATCACCCATTCAAACATACAAGTCTCGTGTCTCATATGGAGAAAATTATATTAGATATTTGTTGATTATTCAGTCCACAGGATAGGTGTTATTAATATTTTATACCATCATTCGTTAAAGAGTATAATGAGAGCATAAAGATTTTATAGCTTTTATTTTTCTCAACTTTGGTATATTATTTCCATTTCTGCCAATTATACTTTTAAATTTAAATGATATGAAGCATATCGATTGCAGACGTATAATGAAAGTTCTTTTCATCGTACAATTCACTATTCTAGTACATTTTTTGAAATGTAAAGGATTAATTCACATCGAATATAATCTCACGGTTTGAGACTTTTATGGAATAAATGCAATATTGTCAATTGATAAGAAGCAACACACCATAATGCTTTTGATTTTCCAAAACTTTTTTCTAAAAAAATTAATCTTTTATAAATGTTTTAATCTGGCAAATCTCAAATAAATCATCAATAAAAACTTTGATTAAACTTACATAATTAAAAAACTTTATAAATATATGTATAATATATATATATATATATATATATTATCTCTAATAATATAATTAACAGCACAATTATCGCATGAGCAAGTGACATGAGATCAAAGAGACTGTGTTCTATTATAATTTGTAAATATAATAAGGTCCCTTGCAATATATGTCACATGGTTAATGAATTTTTCTCAAGTTTTACACATACAAAGTCTCTAATTTCGTCGAAAACAAACAAGTTTATCATTTCCTTTGGCTACAAACTCAATCGCTGCGCTTGAGCACCAGCAATGTCGATGCCATTAATAATTTGGATCACTGAATATACTTGCTTCAATCTAAAACTGTATTGATTATCTCTGAAGAGTGATGCTGCAAATGTAAACCAGCGAAATTTTCGAAAGCACGTTCTAAAAACGTTATGTTCGTTTTTTTTCTTCTTTTCATCGCAATATACTTATTATGGAACCGCTAATAGTGCGCATGCATGCAATACAGACAGAAATTTTCTTTTCGACCTCGTCAAGCTGGTGTACGTACTTGTCGCCCTTTATAATCTCGATTGATTGGTCAATACATAATAATTATAGCTAAACGAAATATAGTCGAGCCGTTTTACATATTTTTTTTTGTTTTGTTTTGTTTAGTTGAATGGATCTAACGAATATACAGATTATACCATGCAAGCGATTTTTCGATAGTATAAGAACTTGATGACAATTCATTTAAAACTTCGTTATATTATAATTACTGCCTCTGCGAGTTTCGCGCGCCCTTGGCTGACTCGGAGAACTGATGCTGTCGCTGATTCTCCTTGGGTTCCCTGCTGTCTTTGTACTCTCTATGGTATTCCCTGGGCTCCTGATCTCTCCGATCCCTCTGCGCCTTCTGACCCCTGTATTTCCTGTTCTGCTGTCCCCTCTCGTCCTTATAGTAATTGCCACCGCTGTGATGACCTCGTGATCTGAAAAACGGTGGATAGCTCGAGCTGTTGTCCACTCGGACACTGCCATTTCTCAACTGTGGCAAGACTGTGGTGATGTCCAGATCAGCCTCCAGCTCTTGCCTGTCCTGATGGTGCCTGCTGTTCCGGTGGTAATCCGACTGTGAGTTGTGATCGTAACTGGTGCATACAAACGAAAGATGATAATTTTAATGAAATCAATATAGGAATATAGCGCTAATTTGTTTTTCAGACATGCTCACCTGTGATTGCCTCTGGAGGCTCGATGCCAGTAGCTCTGCGTCTGCAAGGGTGGGAACTTGTGGTAGTTCTCCTCCTGGCCCTGGTCGTTCGCCGGTGGGCCACGATTGTGATAGGCGTTCTGACCGGCACCACGGTTCCGACTGCTGCCGCTTCGACTGTTGTTGCCGTTACTGTTGTATCCGGCCGACGATGACGACTTGATCGTGGCGATCTCCTTGCGTTGGTCTTCGTTTTCCTGGCGCAACCGCTTCACCAACGCCTCAGCGTCGTCCAGCCGCGCCTGGAGCTCAACCTGCTGACACTCCAGCACTCCGTCGACCTGAACGCCCACGTCCGTCACCTTCTGCTTCTCCTTGGACTTTTCGCTGAGCTCCAATGACCTGCGTAAAAGATTTTGCGAACGTTATGCTTTTGTGTCACACAGGTGAATTGCCGTGAGTATACAGGGTAACCACGTACTTTTTCTGCTTCTCGATTACTTCCGACAAGTAAATGTTGCGTGTTTTCGCTTCATTCAAAGAGCTTTTCATGTCCTGCAGGTCTTTCTCCAGTAGCTCAACCTGAAGAGGCGCAACGTTGACACTTGCCGGGCTTCCCTGCTGCAAAGGACGAAAATTGCGGTTATTCTTCTACAAAGCTCAAAAGCATTGCGATATACTGTTAGTTAACGATTACTTTCGGTTTCGCGAACCCATTCCCACTGTCTTCGGGAGAAGAGGGACTGCTAGAAGCGTAGTTTGTCCCTTTTGAGAAGATCAGTTGAAACTGTAGGTCTGTGTAGAAAAGAGGCTTATTCTCTAGTTTCCTCTAATTTACCAATACTTATACGCGAGATAATGTATGCTTATAATAATTCACCTCTGTTTCTTTGTCGAAGGATCTCGACCTCTTGGTGCAGAGCGACCAGGGTTGCCTGATGTTGATCCTGAAGGAACTTCATATTCTGCTCCAGCTGGGTCACTTTATCACTGTTGTGACCCTGAAATCGTCCCTCGTCGCTCTCATCGTTTCTATTGGGCAATGAGATTATTTCAGGCGGTGGTTTCTTTCGCTGTAAGTTGGAAAAGCGCACAAATGCATGAGATTTAATTATGACCGCAATTGCAAAACTTCCATGATTATAAATTCAAGCTTACTTGTGAAAAAGGTACTAGTGGAAGTTTGACAAGAACTTTGGAAGTCATTTTTTATTAACTGTGGTATAAAATCGAGCCTCGTCAAGTCCCGTGTCTACTTCGCCAGACCTTGAAAACCAAGAAATATAAAGACAATTGAATTATTCGGCTGCGGCGCACAAATCCATGTCAGAATAACGCAAGGAACGATTTTTTCCCGTCAACCCGAGGAAAACTGGCACACACCAGGCACATATACGCCGCAGAATTGCGAAAAAAGAAACGCGCACCGATCCCAGAGCAGTCCATTAACGCCGCATATCGAGTGTCGGTATATACGTTAAGCAAAGCGTCTCGAACAAATTGCGAAGTCTTGCAATTATTAATCCAGACTATCGACTATTTTCGAAGTCCTTAAATTTTTCAGCGCCACGTCAAGCTACCGCGGCTTCGCGCTAACAAAAGTTCTCGGAGTAACAGAGCAAGAGAGAAACGCGTACACAGAGAGCCGCGGCACTGATGCTTGTTTGTCGGTCTCCGTGCAACGCGCAACGCACTACTTCCAAGAAGCAAGTATAGCCCTCGACTACATTTACTATAGGGACACATCATCATGCACGTATACCTGCGTCAGGCCCCTGGGCTCGAAGAATATTATATTCCAAACAGCGACGATATCTCAGCAGGCCTTGGAGCAGCGACTCGAGAAAAGGCACCTCTACTAAATTTTATACCTCGGATAGTTGAGTATGCGATTTCTACGGAGAGCTGCAGTCGCTGCAGTCGTCGTCTTCTTTCGACAGCGGCGCACGGAGGAGTATACCTACGCCGACGAAGGGGGTATTGATCCGCGGCGCGATCCGCCCGATCTGCCAGCGCCGGCAGCACCGCCTCCTCTAAAGAGCCTGGCGAACGAGAGGAGAGAAAGAGGAGGAGAGTGGGTACACCACCCTCTTGCTAGAGCTCATTTCATATATG
Source organism: Trichomalopsis sarcophagae (assembly GCA_024372645.1). Taxonomy (NCBI): domain Eukaryota; kingdom Metazoa; phylum Arthropoda; class Insecta; order Hymenoptera; family Pteromalidae; genus Trichomalopsis; species Trichomalopsis sarcophagae. Next base: position 2,592,284 of record QLSS01000011.1, read on the forward strand.
TATATACTTGCGGCGCCCCACTCTATATAGATATATAGCCTGCGGGGAGGTTGTGGCGACCGCACCCCGCCGCGCCGCTGCTGCATCCGATGCATCGTTTCTTGGGAATAGTAGCTCTTTTTTTGGAAGCTCTCGCTCGAGTAGAAATTTCCATGAAATTCGCTTTGCTGACGATCGAATTGTGTTCTGATTTTTAACAATTTGTTCGAGATAACGAAGCTGCTTAATATATTGATATTGTATCAACGATATTCCAGGATGGCAAGATGGAGATTGCGTCATTTTGCGAACTGAAATTACAGCTTCCATAAATGCTACGATGATTTCGGTAGATTCAGATGAATTGGAAAAAAAAAAAAAGATTATTCGTATTGTTCGTTCAAATGAAATGAGTCAACAATACAAATAAACTCATCCACTCTTTGGTGTAAAGGAATACATTTTTTACAATACTAAAACGAATCTCTGGCCGACTCCGTTTTTTCCCCGAAAAAATGCGCAGCCTGATGCAGGAGCTTGATAAAAACTGATCTTTCCTATTGCCGAAAATATCTCTTGATCTCATTACACACAACATAGGCATATATATATATATATATATATACGAATGCATAGCCCGAGCCCCCCCCACACGCACGCAGAAACATAGCATATAGCTCCGCGCGCAACGAACGTCAAAAGAGCGACGAGAGTCCCGAGCTTGTACCAGTACGTGTTGTGCGTGTGCTCATTTTGGAGCAGGTCTCGTAAAAAGCAGTAACCAGCAGCAACTTCCTGTATCCATCGCAGCTATATACCCAGTATAGGCTGTGGTCGTGTTCCGCAAACAAATTCGTTGTGTGCCGCTACAAGTGGATTCGCCCCCCCCGGACATATATCTCTATAGTCATTGACACGGGATGCATCTGTGCGAGAGAAGCGCCGAGGTTAAGTCAGTCGTCGAGCAGCGAAGACATGAGTCATATTGACTTTTCAAACGTAAGAACTGATTGTAAACAACTTTTTAATTATCGCCGTTGATAATCTCGCCAAGCCAACGGTTTTCGCGCACGCGAGGAAACTTGCGTATATTTCGGTGTATCTATTCGTTCGACACTATACGTATATAGCCTGCGTGTTATTCAGTTCGAGATTCGGTGGACCGTGGTAGAGAGCGTTTGCACGTTTCGTCGTTAATTTACGGAGCTTTTTCTTTTTCAGATAAGAGCTTGAAATAGCGATGCACAGGTGAAAAAGCTGTTTAATTGCATAATTCGGTTGAAATTCTCATTTAAGCAACAGGTAATTTTCATTCAGCTTAGGAAAGCATCGTGATCAGCGATGCATACTCGATTAGGTGATATAGCATTCTGTTTTCTAGCAAAGTTTGCAGACTAGCCATGGGTCAGACACTTAGCGAACCTGTCACCACCAAAAAGTCAGCCTGCTGTAGAGATTCCAAGTATCGAGTAGGAAGCTCCTGCATGCAAGGATGGCGTATAAAAATGGAAGATTGCCATGTACATATATTATCTTTGCCAGATGATCCAGATGCTGCTTTCTTTGCGGTCTACGATGGCCATGGAGGTGAGTTTTATGTCGACTAGTTGAGAGTCGTGAATAGGATGCGATAAATGAAGTTTCCTGTTCTTATGCAGGAGCCCATATGGCCCAGTACGCAGGGAAGTATCTGCATGAGTATATAACTAGTCAACCTGCTTACAAGGAGGGTAATATTGAAGAGGCGATGAAAAAAGGCTTTCTAGAGTTGGATAAAGTAATGCAGACAGACGAAGCATTGAAAAATGTACAAGCTGGAACTACTGTCGTTGCAATTTTGATTAAGAATAATGTTTTATATTGTGTAAGTATCGCAAAGAAGTTCTCATGGAATAAAGAGAGATCTCTAATGAAGCACGATCAATACTTTTAGGCCAATGCAGGAGATAGTAGAGCAGTAGCAAGTGTTTCTGGAGTTGCTGTACCATTGAGCTATGATCACAAACCTATGCTAAAAGAAGAGAAAGAGCGCATTGTTGCAGCTGGTGGTTGGGTAGAGTTCAATAGAGTAAATGGACATCTAGCCCTGTCGCGTGCTTTGGGAGACTTCATGTTCAAGAAAAACGATCATAAGAAACCCGAAGAACAGATTGTATCAGGTATACTTAAATGAATTAATGTTTTTTTTTTTTTTTTTTTTTTTTATTAAAGACTGCATTTCAATGCAACTAATAAATTTAATTTCTAGCCCTTCCAGAAATTCAGCGCCATGAAATCACCGAGGATTGGGAGTTTGTCATATTAGCTTGTGACGGTATTTGGGACGTAATGAGTAACGTGGAGGTCGTGAACTTTATTAGAAGCCGCTTCGCCACCGCAGCGACTGATAGTGAGGAAAAAGAATCATCAACGCCAATAGACCCGGAAGAAATATGCGAACAATTAATCAGTAACTGTCTCGCGCCAGACGCTTTAATGGGGACCGGATGCGATAACATGACAGTCGTCCTCGTCAGTTTTCTTCATGGCAGACCATATTCACAAATGCTCCTTCGTTGTCGAAATTAAAGTTTCTTCCATCATCCCATTGTAAATAACAACCGATTTGTGATCATCGCGTATACGTTTATTGTAACCGATATCGTTGTTACTGTATTTATTACGTAGCCCTTTTGTTGAAGCTGTATACCGTGAAGTTTATAAATATTTTTATAACTAAAAGCATTCATCTTACGTGACAACTTTTTGAAAATTTTTCTTCCATGCTTTTATTATTTACAATCCCGATCTTAATGGACAAAAAACAGTTTCATATTTAGCATATAACATTTTTCTTTAGTATATAACAACAAAATTTTCGCAGCTTATATTCCGTATCGGTCTTGTATAGAACTAACTGCAGCATTGGCGAGCGAACTAAGTCTTCCAGCCACTTTGTGAACACCTTGCCTCACACTTTCGCGAACATCATCAAAGTCTACACCGCCTCTTCCTCCAATGTTCATAGAAAGCGACGAGGTCGGAGAAGTCGGGTTCGACTGGCCAGTGCCAAAATAGTCTGCTGAGGAAATGCTTGACGAGCCCTCGAAGCGACGTAAATTGTTCTTCTGTTCCCACTGAAAGTTTATCATTAGTGAGGATTATATTCACAATTGTAAATAAACATCAGCAAATAAGTCGACTTTGACCTAAGATACAACCACTTGAATTTATTTGTAAATTTTAATAATACATGAGAAATAAAAGATAGAAAAAAAAAGATTACTTTTGTGTTTCTCAATCATTTGTAAGCTACAATTCGATCCCCTTGTAAACTATGATTTTACTTACATTATTATCGTTGGCGTTGTCGCGGAAGTACTGATCTGAACTAATCGCTTTTGCACTGCCGAATTTCTTTTGTGCTTGTCCTTCATCCATTTGTTGTTTACTACTGCTTCCACTACTGCTAGTCTTATTATAACTTTTATTAGTCGATTGTGACGAAGATAAGTTGGAAAATGAGGACGTTACGCCACGTCTTGCCGTATCAGGCTCTTCCTCTATAATATATTCGTCATTGCGTGGTTTGCTACTGCTATTACTGCTGGATGCACCGCTAGGAAAAGTATTTGTTAGAGTCTCAAAGCCTGATATTAGGTAATCAAGATCTCGTATATCAAGATTCATATCGCGCATTTTTGGCTCTGAAGCAGTTATTAGTTTGGAAGACGATTCTTGTGCTATCGTCTGCATATCGGTTAGAGCCGAGTGACTTGCACCTCTGAAAACCGGTAACGCGATGATTAGTGAACTCGTTCAACTTTAACATTGTTCATCTACTTCTACAAGCCTACCGTTTTGTGTTGAAACCTATTCCAAGACGTTCAGCTTGGGAAGCTCTTGAAGGATCCATTTTTCGAGTTCTTTCCTCAACCTTCTTGGCTTGTTCGGTCAAATTCTGTTCATAACGATAAGCCAAACGCTGTTCGATTTCTATCTTCTCTTCTTCATTTTTTGGCGGCTCAGCTGCTGCTTCCCTCCTTTCCTTGAAAGCTTCTGCAGCATTTTTTTCTATTTCTTCAAAGTTTGTCTGTATTCTCTGAGCACCAAGGCCACTAGCTTTCTTTCCAAGCTAACAAAATTAATTACCTGTTAGTATTCATCAATAATTTAAAGGAGTCAAGCTATAAGCTTCTACATACCCCTCCTGGTCTTTTAGGCGGAACTTTCCTACCACCAATGGTTGGTTTTCTATCCGCTGCACCAAGCATGGCAGAATCTGAAATGTTAACCGATGGTCCCAAAGCCTCTGTGGAGGGTTCAATAGTTTCTGGCACTGCATGAATGTTGTCTGTTGCATGTATTTTATGATCTTCATTTAGTAATTGTGTTACAGTATCTTCATGAACATGAGGCACAACGGTTTCAGTGTTATTTACATCAAAGTTTTCATGTTCTTCAAAGAAATCTACTTCATTTTGATTAGTTTCTGGCTCAACGTAGTCTTCTACATGCAGCTATAAAAAATTTTAAATCTTAGAATTTCCAAATATCATCTTCTATGGCAAGTGTTAATGTAATTAAAATCACAACACAAAAATAAAATGAATGCTTGGAATTTATTTTAAAATCTTTCTGAAATAATGCAGCACACTATAGCACAAATTATTGCAACTAACTATAAATATTCCAAAAAGATTTTATATATAGCTTTGATATGCAAAAAGCTCATTATGTTTTATATTTGTGAAAAAACAGTCAGTGTTCAATATGTGAAAATTGTTTTGTCAGTGGCTTGAAAAATCAAAATCATTTTCGCGGCTCACCAATTTGCTTTGAGGTGAAGGTAGTTGAACCTATAATTCATTTATTTTGATAAAGTAAGTACTTGTAAACAGTTTGATATTTCGGATCGCAAAGTAAGAAAAAAATAGACCACTTAAAAAATATACCTTTGTTCCATAGCGTTGCATGGCCTGTTGAGAAGATTGGGCTAATTTGGATTTATATTGCATTGCAGCCCGTGAAGTATATTTTTGCTGTGCATCATTAGTGGTGCAGTTGTGTTGAGCAAAAAATTTTCTCTGTTGAAACCAAACAAATAGTCAGCTAGTCTTCAAAACAGTTAAGACACCAATAATCATGGAAATGTAAAACTTACAGCATTAGCATTGCCTCCCAATTGCATATTTCTCAACTGTAACCATGTCCAATTAGTGTCAAGTTGAGTGGAACGCACAAATGTCAAGTGAACTCCAAGATTTCTATGGACTGCTGAGCAGTCGATGCACAGGAAAACGCCATATGTAACGCTGGACCACGCCGGATTCTTTGCATTACAGTCGAAGCATGACTATAGATCAATAAAAAGCAATTATGACTCATTACTGTCAGTCAAAAGGTTGGAAACAGCTGTTGTAGAAATGCACTTTTTTTATACAATGTCACATTAGACAAACCGATTATTTGTTGAGAAATCAGCGAGTTTTGCAACTATTTATTACAAATTGACCTCGATGGAGGCATTTAACGACTTGCCAATCAATAACAAAAAGCCCATGTGACCAATAAAGGATCTTAAACAATCTAATAGTATAAGCATAGAGCATCGTAAGGAAACGTCGATGTTTGTTTGCAACTGGAGCTGTCGAGACATTATTCCAGCAACTCGACGGACACGTAAGTAAACAAGCTAAGTAACGCCAAATTACAAACCTTGTTTGCGGGCTGAGAGCGTAATCTTTTGAAAACTTCCTCGATATCACTTTTGCTTGGTCCTGAATCTGCCATTTTTGACGTGTTATAAACGACAAATCCGAGGAAACGAGTAAGTAGCTACAGTGGTTACTCGGGTGTATACTTTCTATATGTATAGTATAGGCAATGGCATGCACGTACTTATGCGCTGGCTTCTTAAAACCTTGTAGCTGTGTGCATGTGAGTTCAGCTGTTGAAGGTTGGCAACCACTGTTCTGTTGGCGATATTGCACGCAATGCTGACGTATCATGCGCAAGATTAAAAAAAGTAAAGGTTTTTTAAAGTTTGCGAAAATTAATAAAATAGTCAACTGAATTTGTTAACAACTAGTTATTCCATACAGGATTCATTTTTTTTCACATTAAATAAATACAAAATTTGGATTTATAAAAATTTGTTATTTTAAAATTAACTTATTTTAATTTATAACTATATTAGAGGATTTTTATTTTACACAATACAAGTAACGCTAAGTAAACCAGTCTTTATTTTTTCATGAAATCTGCCCGCTGATGTCCTGTGCTTGGTGAATCACTAACGGTCACATCTTCTTCGTCAACTTCCAGGCTGTTCAATCTAAAAGAAAATAATAATTTTTTAAATACCAGTATTTAAATAATAATCAAAACATATCCTAAGTTACTTACTCATCCTGTTCCAAGCTATGTAGCATTTGAAATCCAGCATCCAAACTGGGAGGAAAACCCATCTCTGGATCAAGTAGCTGTAGTGTTGGCACTTCTCTATATACGTTTCCAAATTCTTCAAGTCCATCGAATTGTAGATTACTCGTGGCTTCATCCAATTCCATTCTGTGAAAATACACGAGTGGTAGAAATTATGACATGAGGAGAGCGTAATGTGTATGTACTTAAAAATATCTTACTTTGCGTTGCAAATGTTTAACTCGAGTTGTCGCTGCTGTTCAACTTTGTTTTCCACTTTTCTCTTGACATTTTTTTCATGCCTGAGAATATACTCCTCGTAGTAATTATGTAAACCTATGATTCCTCCTACATTAGCCTCAACAAGAACTTTTTCCATTGCGTCCTATGAAAAAAATTATTTTTACAGATATATATATAATACATAAATATCAAACTTTAGTGATGTATTGCAACTTACTGGAAAACCATAATTCCTTTCTTCTGATGCGACCTTTAATAAAAGTCCTATCCTTTTCAAAAAATGATCAGCAGCATCCGTAAGAGTAGCAATAGCATAATCAGATGCTTCGTCAAATCCAATATGAGCTAATAAAACTGTAACTGCATGTTTTAATAATCCTTGTGCAGTTGAAGGTTTTAAATGAGTAATGTTCACATGATTTTTAAATTTCTTTTTGTTTTGTTTAGTCGGTATCGTAAAATAATATGAATCTCTGGGAATTTCATCTTGAGATTCATCTTCGATCACAGTCACATTTCTTAATATGTTTCCCTCGTCCTGTAAAATAATTTAATTTATTAATTTTTGTGTAACTATTTGAATAAAATGAATAAATAAAATAAGGTATAGTTACCATTGATCTCAGTTGCTGTCGTAAATTTACAGTATTTAATACGTGAGGATTTCCTAAAGGCATTCTGCAAAATAAAATGACATTAGATACTTTTTTTGTATTGAAACACTTTTACAAATTAAAATCAAATCATTAAATATTTACTGAATATATTCAGGCTGTCTGTGCATTTGGTAATCACAATCAGAATTGTTTGCTTCATCCATGACTTGCCTCCAAACATTTTCAATAATATCTGGAGTAATGACTTCTTGTTTGTGAGTTTCTCTAACTGGAAGCTCACCCCATAACCCACCAGTGGTTGAAGTTTTGCTTGATTTCATGGTAACTCTCTTGTTTAAAACGCGATTTTGACAGAACTTTTCCGAAAACGCTTTAGGAAAATGCACCGATATTTTTGAACTCACATGTTTAGAAGTTTATTAAATATTTATATTAATAAACGTATTAAACTAAATTCTTTTCTGTATACTTAAAACATAAGTATGAAAATATTAGCAAAAAATAATAGAAAATTTGTGTCTAAGTATAAAAAGACGGCTTCTCTTCACGCTATTGTTTGTACACAAACATCAGAAATTTAAGGTTATGTTCTCTGATGCAACGCGTGCAGCGCAGACTTCTGCTCTGCCTGATGATGCGCGCGCGGGCTGCCATTCTGCCAATGCAGCTGCCATGGCTGCGTATGCCTGTACCATGTATATATAGGTATACACTAGTATATATGATTGTTGGAAATTGGAATGCGTCCGCACAAGCGAAGTCAAAACAAGTGATGACTGTTATACTTATCGCCAACACGATGGGTCTGAGGAAACTGGATTTTCGCAAAATTATCGATAATTAACGCAACGATGACATTTTTTGTCATCGGATTTCAATTTTGTATATTTGAAAACTACATTTTCACTCTTATATGAAGAAGCATTTGATAGAGCCAAAATTTCCAAGGTATGCATATGTATTTCGAAACTCTGAATACTTATTTAAGAATCAACTTTTGCTGAGTCGAATTTTTTATAATTTATTTAGGTAGAAAAAACAATTAAAGATGGAAAGTGTGGCAGCATCAATTTTACATAGAGCTGTTGAAAAGGACAAAAAGGAACAGTACACGATGGCCTTAGCATTGTATCAAGAAGGTTTAAAAGTTCTTGTTGATTCTATAAAAGGTAAAAATGATTGATTATACATACTTCATAATTGAAAAAAATTTGTGTTTGGATATTTCTATGCTTGCCTTTAACTTTCAAGAGATGAACGACCCTGTGAGGAAAAAACATTTTCAGACAAGAGCCGCACAGTACATGGATAGAGCTGAAAAAATAAAGAGTCTCATAGAAGAAAAAAAAACATCAGGAAAATACAGAGAGCACTTAAAAATTGAGGCTGGCTCTGTAGGATATGGTTATGATTCAGTCTTCGGTCGCTTCTTGGATGGCTCCGTTACACAGATTCATATCGAGGAGCCCTATATTAGGGCTTTCCACCAGGTATGTCTAGAAATATCGTTAACCTTAATTCAAAGTTTCCCCATTTCTGAATTGGAATTAAAATTGCAGTTTCAAAATTTTCTGAGGTTTTGTGAACTAGTTGTACAAAAATGTCAATCGCTATCTAAAATATTTCTTCTGACCACACCGGATCCAAATGATAAAGCTGCCCAAATGTCAAGGTTTGGAGAACTAAAGCAGAGCTTGGCTGCTCGACTGGTAACTTTGGATGTCAAATTCTCGGATACACTGCACGACAGACAAATTGTGTAAGTTTCAAGATTTTAATAAACAATTTATTTTTTAATTAACCATACGAATGCTACTGGTATTTTCAAACAACTTTAGGCTTAGCAATGGATGGGTGATAAAAATTGGACGTGGACTTGACTATTTCAAACCACCTGAAGGAAAGCTGCTTTTGGGTTATTTTGATCTCGAGCTAAGACCTTGCTTGGAAACAATTGTGGATATCTTTCACAAGAGTCAACTTCAAGAAAACATCAAATAAGACTTGTGAACTTCTGAATATTTTGGTATAACTTAAGAAAATATTGTTTTAAATATACTCAAGTCGATTACATTAACAGTGATTAATGCACTCGATTTTTTTTAATGAAAAATCATTTATTAATCACAGTTAATCTCTTAATGTTTTCTAACAATTTACTAAACAATTTTTAAGTCCATTTTTTGAGAGATTAAAAATTTACTTTGATCACGCAATTGTGATTAAGATAAATATTTTTTTAAATAACCAGCAATGAAGTATTATAACTGAGTGAAAGTTTACTGAACATTGTTGAATATCTGAATTTTTAATTGTACATACTGTTAATGCACTTGCGGTCCACAAGGATATATAGGCTATGAACGAATAAAACGAGAGTATTTATTATAGTCAAAATCGAATTTATTTCATATATATATATATATTAATTATCTCGTAATTTTTACAGTATGGTATAAAAAAATATTCTACTCTAGACTAGACAGAATCTTTAAAACTTATAACAATAAACGGTCGATATATACATTTTCGTAAAATTAATTCAAGTTTACAATATCTTCAGTTCACACCGAACAATCTTCAAAGAGTCGATCAGTTGACGCATCATCCGTGCACATATACAAATATCTCATCCAAACGCATCCACGCAATTCGATTATCCAACAGCAACAACAACCGAACGAAACATATGGCTATATAATATTGGCACCATAAGCCTATCATCGAACACAGTCGAGAATAATCATCAACTATCCTCGCGTGTCATCGTCGTGAGACATATATCTCAACGTGGACTGGAGTCCCACATCCTGGCCATGTCGATCTGCTCGGCTGCGATTTTCCTGGCGACCCTAAGCGATTTCGTACTGTGGAACTTGTGATTACTGGCAGCCTCGGCTCGTCGAGTATTATCTCCAACGCAAGCCTGCCCACTGCACTCGGAGCTGGGAAGACAGTCCGAACCACCAACCGCAACGACCTGCTTGGCTATCTCCGGATCGACGCAGAGACGAGTGAGGGCTTCAGTAGCTGTGGCTTCCAAACGACGATAGGACTCGGCCTCGAGACCAGGAGGCTGCATCCGCAGGAAGCAGACAAGGGCGACGGAGGCTCGGGTCTCGGCGAGATGTGCTCGAGCTTGAGGAACACGGGCGACCTGGCCGACTAACGAGGCCACCTGCTCCATCAGCCAGACGTTGCCGCTGCTCGTTTTCTTCACGCACCTGCGATCGGGATAAAGTGAGTTGAAATTTGTTTTCTCCGGTATGAGGGAAATATCGATTACTTCGGGCCAAGTGAAAACTGACTATCATCGCTTACTGACTTTCCAAAAATAAAAGCTCGCGGTTTAATCGGACTGTATATAATTAACTTTTTCTCTGTTCGCAGAAAACAAGCTCTCTCACCTCAGCAGTCTCTTGATGGAGTCGCACTTGATGATCGGACCGATGCACCGCCTCGAGTGGGCCATGTGGTTTATCGCCGCAGTGCTCAGCAACAGCGTCTGTTTGCAGCTGGTCCTCTCGGCCAAGTTCGTCAGCGCACTGATCAGGTCATGGGCGAAAGGCTCGACGTAGGGTAGCCCGACGTAGTCCATCCAGGGCGCGGTTATCTGTACAACCAGAGCGGCAGCCTCGGACTTCTCGCTTTGGGGAGTCGAGTCCGCTGCGAGGATGTCGCCGAGGATCTCCGGACCACCCTCGCGCACGAACTGATCGACCGCCTCGATGCAGCAACATACGCTGGCCAGAGCTCGCAGACTAGCCGAGCGTAATTCCGAGGAGAGTCGACCCGCGGAGACGAGACTGGTGAGGAGAGCTCGGATTCCGGAGCAACGGGCTACGCTGGCACCGGCTCGAGGACCAGCCAGACCGAGAGCGGTGAGGGCTGCCAGGGCACCGCGAGCTGCGCTGCCGGCTTCGCTGGGTGCTTCCTCCAGAGCCAGGACAACTTTCTGTGGACGAGAGCGAAATATTGCTTTTAGTTTTGCTCGATTAATTCTGTTATCTGTAAAACAGTGATAACAAGATATATCTATATCTACCTCGATGTAAAAGTCAAGACGCTTGTCGAAGGCCCTATCAACGCTGTTCTTCAATCGTCCCAATTGCATCGCCAGGTTTTTCGGATTCTCCCGCTGATCCGTTCGCCGGGGCATCGTGGAGCCCATTTTGAGAAGTATCTCGCTCGCCTCAGCCTCGATCTTCCGCAGCGCGTCTCGCTCCGATCGGTTACTCTTCGAGTTGCCGATTGAGCTAAATCGAAAAGGAAAAAGGCGTTAATCGTTAATCCGCGATCTCGTATCCTCGGAATTGAATTATACTCACTCGAACACGCGCTGGTATCTCTTCTCGAAGCTGTCGGCAGCGTCTATGACCTTCTTGGCAGCCGTGGCTGCCGAGGCGGTTAACAGTCGCAGATCTCGACTCTCGGCCTCCTCGTCCTTGAGCTTTCTTCTAGGCAGACGCTTGCTGAACAGAATGTCCATCTCGTCCTCCTCGTCGTAGCGGATTTCTTCGAGCCAGCACCTAACCGGTGCCCGGACGTCCAGACCTTGCGAAGGAATCACTCGACTGCAGGACTGTGGAAGACGCGGATACGAATCCTCCGGAATCGAGGACAACTGCTCGCAATAATCCGGAGGTTCGCTCGTGTATAGAAAGTCGTTGATCGTCTCGCGAGAAGCTATCGAGGGACTGCGTGCCAGCACTGGCTCTTCCTCGTTGTTCCTGTAAGGAAGAAAAAAAATGCGTCCTTGTAAATCTCGGCTATACTTTTTTCTACGTCGTTTCTTCGCTGAATATAACGCAGCTTTTTCGCGCGGAGTGGAACGACGGAAAACAGCTCGCGCTACGGAAACTGCGAAGGTTATTAGATTTTTTTTTTTTTTTTTTTTTTAATGCATCGGCGAGCGGCTGAAAGTTTGCCGCGCGTTGCATCGATCGCTTTTAAATAGAATTTCAATTTCCGCGGAGAAGATGCGCTCTACTCGCGCGGACAGAGGTTCGTTGTTCGTGGGATACGTATGTGTATAGAAATATAAAACAGCGAATTGTATACGAGAAAAAGAAGTTTTCGATTTACAGTAGGCGAGTCATCCCGAGCGGAGATCCTCGTGTCCTTCCCATGTCGCAGCGGAGAGTTGACTATAGCTGATCTGATGTGTTGTAAGCTAGCATACTACTACTACTATTTGTAAATTGTGTATCTCGTAGTAGGTTTACTATCGTTATCGCATGATGGACACCTGATGTTGATTTTCACGGCTGATGCGAGTACAGTGCACAGAAGATAATAAGCGATATGTCCGGACTATGTTTGTCTCGATAAGAAATCAACGTACGCTATATAATTGCATCCTAAATTCCCGTACTCAGCGCGGACGCTAAAAGAAAAGAAAAAATCTCCCGCGTCCGAGATCCGCATTATGCGTGAAATCAAGATCTCCCAGACTAATACGCCAAGCTAGATGCTATCGTTCGCAGCGAGTGACTAATCCGCGAGCGCTTATCGTCATACCTCCTCTCGCTTTTCGACGTCGAGTCGACTATGTGTATAACTTAGCGCGTGTGTATGTATGTATATATATATATATCGCGCTCGCACACCTGCGCGAGTCCTGAATGAGAATGGCGCGTATAATACGTGAAATTCCTGCCGAGTGACTGTGTGTATGTGTGTGCTTTGCGTGAGACCGATGAGTCTGCATTGACTCACGTATATAGACACGTGTGAGTGTGAGTTACGAGACGGTTTTCCTGATCTTTTTTTCTCTCCGTCTCTCCATGGGAGCAATTTTCGCGTTTTAATCGTGCCATTGATACACTACAATATAGAGTCTGATTTCATCGATATAATTAGTACACACATTGGCCGATCGAACGATAATACGTAACAGCCGTTCGATTAGCGTTACTCATCCTGCTAAGCGCTAATCGTTTTATTTTCAATTTCCCCTTTATCGGCTTACTCAACGAGTATAAACAGACGAAATTTCGAAGAGCCGCTTTACGAAACAGTCTCGTCGTTCTCCTATCAATAACCGATAAACTGATGCATTCCCAACGCCGATAAAACTATAGATACATATAGCTACTCCCTGCATCAGGTAATAAACACTATATATTCTCTCCGATAATCCAACGCGTCTATTTTTAGCCGTCGTTATTCATCCCATGCTTTATCGTCGCGTAATATCAAGCCCGAAATCCGATTCCTGCGTGCTGCACCACGTATCAGGCGACGCTCCGGGAATAGCGCAGCTCAGTATAGGAGAGAAATAAAACTGCATCCGAATCTCGTTAAACCTATAACCGCGCGCTAAAAATACACAAACTCATATATATATATATATATATATATATATATATAAATATGCGTCGCGCGAAAATTGGATGTGTGAATCAGCTGCGGTGGTTGAAAATCTTACCTCGCGCATTCCTGTACGTAAAACAATAATACACTCGCGACGGGCCGGAGTAACGCGAGTATATAGACGAGGACAATGCGCGCGCGAGTTTTAATCGCCGCGAATTGCTTAGCGGGAAGTGTTCTTATATGTATATACGCGATCGCCTTGGCAGTCTGCCTGCGGGAGTGCGTAGTCTTATCTGCCAAGCTCGAGGCTGTATCCTCGGGTAAATAAGCCTATCGTTTTATATATTATACTTGTGTGTATTTTTCTTTCGGGTACCACCTTATAGGTCCCTGCAATCTGTACCTTTTTTATCAAAGCAGGTGTGCGGATGTGCATTATTATCATTGTTTTTCTTCGTTCGCGAACACGTCCAATAATTACACGATTAAAAGTCATAAGGTGACCGGGGCATCATTTGCGTGTTCGTTTCGTTCGAAAAGCGCATTGTATTCGCGAGAGAGAGAGAGAGAGAGAGAGAGATGTCCAGGCTGATTCATAACTCGTATAGACCGGAAATAATAATAACGGAGCATTATACTACACACACACATGTACACCTAAAATTTAGCACGCGCACGCGTACACTTCCTCGCGCGAGAATTTAACAAGGCTATATATAGCTATATATTTAATTTCATTAGCAACTCACCTATGGTCGCTGAAATCGAGCTGTCTGCTGAGTTCCTTCATTTCGGGCTTCTTTAGCCTACATCCCTGCCTCGTCTCCTGCTTCGGCGTCGAGGTATGAGCTGGTCCATCATCCTCGGCGTTCTCGGCTTCCCTCAAGCCCGCAATTCTGGGATGTGTCCTCCTGCGACTGCTGCGTCGTTTGCGCCTTCGTCTCGGTGATTTGTTGCTGGTCCCGGAACTGTCGGATCTTCCGGAATCGGAAAAACCCGAGTCTTGACTTCGCTGACCGCGACTCGTCGGACTGAAGGATCGTTCCGCCAGGAGGTGATCCTCCACAGCTACCGCTTCGTTCGACGGCTCTTCCCTGTTTGAAGAAGGAAATAGAGATCGTTGTAGTCATCGTCGAGAATTTTCTGATTCATTTTTTTTTTTTTCTACGTCTATATAGTATTTGGATTTTCATAGCGATACACGCGCTAAGATCGATGAGTCAGCGTGGCTGAGAAAATTCTCCTTTTCAAATCTTCGTTTGTCGTTATTGTATAATTATATATGGGCGGTTTGTTTTTTGCGCGGCTTTTTACGAGCTGTAACTCCGGTGTAAACGAGAGTTAAATACGATAAATTTATCGTGCCAAAGGGAAAAGTGCCTCTCGAATACTAAAATTCCGTTTACTTTCGCAGGCTATAAATCTATAGGTATCTGCCTACCTCACAGCTGGCGAGCCGCACATCTCGACGTGGATAACAGTGACGTTCTCCTGATCCACACTGGTGTCACTCTCCGGAACACCGTCGACGCGATCGCGTTCGTCGGTCCTCGGTATCATCGGTGAAGCTGGAGCCACGAAAATCGTGGGATCTCTCCTCGGACTGGTCAGTAAGACAGGAGACGGAAAATCAAAGTTTCCAGCGTCCCGCGTCTCCATCTGATTCCAGAACACTTTGCTTTGGAAGCGCTTGAAGTTACTCATATTTCGCGTCACTGTTAATTCGTTAATTACGTTAAAAAATTGTAACCGATAATTTCTCGTCGTATCGTATAAACTGTATAGAAAATTCGACTCTCCGCATCGCTTGCGCTCCGCTTGGGGTAACGTATACGCGTGCGCGTACGACAGATGCCAGCGGCGGAATGATTCGAGAGAGCTGTCGCGCGCGCTTACGCTGTGCAGTCCGCATATACGCGTTGTACTCCCCCACCGGCCTGCTGTTGGTCGCGTGGCTGCGATGCGTCGTTGTTGGGCCCCTCCGAAAGGCCTTCTGGCGGCTCCCCCTCCCCCCCCCCTCGTCTATAACGCGACCAGGTATATAATTTTCCGGACGCTTCTTCCTTCCGAGACGAGCTTGCGGACTTTGTACTGCCTGAGCGTCTATATATAGTCTCTATCCGTATAACGGGCTGATTTATTAAACGCTGCGCGATCCTTGAGTTGCGTGTACGAATATTCGAAAGCTCGAGGTACTTTCGTTCGAGACGTCGCGACAGTGACTGACTGACTCTCCCTGTGGCTACCTATACCCATATAGCGGCTTACCTCGATGTACATATGAAAGAAGGAGAGAATCGGGTTCTTCCGACTTCGTAACGTCGACTCCGCCCATCTGCGACTCCTGCATCCGTACGTCATATACGTCTTTCTCTCCCTTGTGTACGAGCTCCCCTTTGAAAGCTGCGTTGCATACATTTGCTGCGACTCTTTTTTTTTTTTTTTTTTAAACTCCATTAGACGCTTAGCTTGTATCGATGGCCGAGATATGTATATACTCTCTCGCGTATATATTGTGATGTTAATGCAATCACGGGATGGAAATTCGGAAAAGCGCGTACGAATGCGGTGTACGATATGTAAACCGACTCGTCCCACCAGGAAAACAAGGCAGCTCGTCCCAAACAATTTTATCAATATCGACACGGAGAGCTACCACTATCACCGCGTTTTCTATTTACAGACGGATAAAAAAAGTCGGACTGCGTTATAACTCTTCACCACGCGGTTGTTTTAAAGCACCCGCATTTACTCGTCCAAACGAATAAAAATCGCGCCGGCTGTGTGCGTGTGTGTGTGTGTGTGTGTGTGTGTGTCTCCTATATACCCGTACACGCACAAAGGAGATTTTCAACAATAGACGCATGGAGTTCAGTTTTGTCGGTTATAAGCCCGCGCTCGCGCCGTCTTTTTTCTATATAGGCTATATATAGAGGTGCGCAACCCCCGTCGCAGGGGATGACGCGCGAAGAAGAGCCTCAGGGGGGGAGAGAGAGAGAGAGAGCGGCGTAACGACTTTTGACGACGCTTATATACGCGCCTTGGACCTTTAAAAATGTTTATTCGACGCGAGTTTTCGTCGAAGAAAGCCGATATCGCTGTGCGCTTATGTTAGGTATACTGAAAATGTTCTCTTTCAGATTTTCCGAGAACGACCGAACATATAGACATCCCGTTGTACAAGAATCTTCCAAGGAGGCTAAAACTTCGATCGTCCGAAAAATCGTCGATTGCGAAGCAATTTTGGCGCGTCGAAAAATCGGCCGATTACACGCGCACCGACCAGGTGTGTTCTCCCCTATACCGCAATGGGGGTCGAAGAAGAAGAAGACGATCAGCACCAGCGTGTATGCGTGCGTGTGTGTATAGGCGCGTAAAAACGCCGACAGCACGCGCCACTCGAGGCATCTGCCGCGTGTACACGCTTCGATGATTTCCAGAACACGCGAGCGCCGGTCTCCCCCGCACGCGTGTACAATTCGTGAATAAGGGGGGGGGGGCGAGATCTTTATCTCGCTGGGTTGTTCCTTTTTCCTTTTCATTAGGATACTCGAGAAGAGTAACTCGTGAGTGCAATTTCGAGTGCCTCGGGAAGCGACGAGTGTTTCGATGGGAAAGACACTTTTCGAAGCGCGCTATTTATATACGAAATAGCATTTCACTTTTTCCACTTTTCCCAAGACATTACTCGAATCCCGATAAGAATCCTCACCGCTTCGAAATTTCCTCGAGCCCGTTCATATATAATTATCTCTATCTCCGGCGTTGATATCGCAATGAATTCCTTAAACGATACGGTTAAAAAAAATTTCACATCTGGTAGCTGATCGCATTCTCGAGCTATGAGAGAGCTGCAGCGGTGCACGTGTGCGGAAACGACGCCCTGGTCCACCGCGAAAATTCCGGTGGGAGTATAGGGTTCGTAATAATGCGACTCGCCTCGGGGAGTGTTGAACGATTGCGTGGCGCGCTCGAGAGAGAGAGAGAGAGACCAGGTGAAATTTTAGGATGAATCAGTGCGGGAAACGGTATAAAAGCCGAGCTTGTGTTCCGAGCTGCCTGCAGCGAAATGCGCGCGCTGCTTATCGGTTGATTCATCGCGGGCTTAATTATTTTTTTGTTGTGATTTTTGTATCGTTGACGATTTTTTCGGGGCTATCGGAAAGTGGAAATGACCTATTGTAACGATGTTTTCTTACTGTATGCGCGATTTTTATTATTTTGCGAATGTTGAAATAACAGCAGCCATCGAAAATCATCGTCGACGCTCCGCAGCTTCGTTGATAAAATCGCTTCTTCTCGACAGGCGCACCTATATACGTATACACCCAAATATCGAGAACTGGCGCGAAGAGATCACTTTGTGCCAAGGATCGAGAGGGGGCCAGCCGACGAGGAGTGTTATATACTTATATGCCTGCACGCCTAGTTATGGCGCACCCCTATTGTCGCCTCTTTCTCTCTCTCTCTCTCTGTATACAGAAATGGGGGACAGCTGCGAGGAACCGTTACGCCGAGCTGATGCACTCGTGTGTGTACGTACCTATATATATATATATATATATATATATATATAAATGCGTACCGCGAAGTCGTCGAGTCGCTCGACGGAATATTGATGGCGCTTCGAGGATTGCCAGAGGTGTATGTATGTATATATACATTGTTCCGTGCGGGGATTTTGCTAGTTAGGAGACGCTTTGTCTCGGGAGAAAGGAGGCTTATTGTTTTTTCTTCCTTTCTTCGAGGAATAGCTGGTTTTTAGAGAAAGAGGATGTCCGAGTTTAAATATTTTAGTACAATTGGTTTGTTCAAACTTCGAGACGACGATGCGTAGGAAAAAATAAATTTGTAACGTTTACAATAATTATCTGTATACTCGAGAAAATCTAATAATAAACCTATCCCCGAAAAATCCAGGCTCCGCTTCCGGCATCCAGGGATTTCCCCGATGAGACGTCGGCGCTGTCATCCTATAATGAGGTATAATAAACCGATATACAAGCCGACGGCGTTAATGGAGCTATAACTTTATGATTTTGACGGTCGATGAGTCGGGACGACGCTCGCCTATGACTATTATTATAGTACGATGTGAGAAAGTTGCGTAGGATGTATAGTTTTGACTCTTGATGATAATCTTGATTGCGCGCTTTGGAATTATCGATTTTAGTAAAATAGACATTTTTTTATAATTATCGAATATAACGATTCGAAAACTATTTCTACGAGACGATGCACGCACGTGCATATTATCACCTTATAAGGAATCGAATTCGGAGCCAGAACGCGAAAAGAACCACGTGATCGCCTCCCTCGCGCCACCTGGTGCTAACACACCCATTTCGATCTATCGAACCGACTTCGATGTATTTTCTGCTCCTTTGAAATCCCGGATTTCGCTGAATTTTCCGAATTTCCCAACCTTCCACCGAGCGAATCCTCGACTCTCTTTCCAAAAAACAGCGAAAAAACGTATTTTCGAACGTTGTTACTGTGTACACGCTCGAGCGATCCGGAAAAACTAACCTAAACTCGACTGGAGTCGAAGTGACTAATCGAAGGAGTTAGGAGCAAGCGAGCAAGAGACTGTCTCCCTCGTCCATGTTTTCTTGAGTGGGAGTGGGATCAGCTATAAGTGATATATTTTGCCCGGTTTTAACGTGAAAAATTAAGTAATTTAACAAAGAAAACAACCATGGTGAGTGCGATGATTATCGTATTACATTATCCGGGATGTGCTTCGCAATCGTGACGCTGGCATAGCTCGCGGGAGTCGTGCGAAAACGGGCGATACCGGTCCTCAGGATAAACGATGACAAATGGCGCACGTGCCTCGTTTATACGAAATAAATATCTTTTTATTTAACGCGGAATCATCGCCGGAAGGCTTTTTATTCGAATTTCAAGCCTCGATGATGAGTAGCTTGAAAATCGTCCCTGTTCTCGGGCGAGAACGTCGGTCGAAATGAGGCTAGATTTCAGAGTCGTTTATTGGTTATAATTGGAGCACGACGCTCGTATGCGTTGTGGATCGTAGGATACTGTAGTTGTGGAAAAATTATGATTTTCCTGATTTCCGCAGGTGTCGTTGAATCCCGTGAGAATCCTGAAAAATGAGGCTGAGGAGGAGAAGGCTGAGACCGCCAGACTGAGTCTGTTCATTGGTGCGATAGCCATTGGTGATCTTGTCAAGTCAACTCTGGGCCCCAAAGGTATGGACAAAATCCTCGTGGCTCATGGACGTAGCGCTGGTCAGGTGCAGGTCACGAATGATGGTGCTACCATTCTCAAGAGCGTGGGTGTCGACAACCCAGCAGCCAAAATTCTTGTGGACATGTCCAGAGTACAAGACGACGAGGTTGGAGATGGTACCACTTCCGTAACAGTGTTCGGTGAGTTGGCTTGGATAAATCAGTATGAGGATATTGTTGTAATGGACAAATGTAAACAATCTCTATTATCGCATGCTTCCAGCTTCTGAACTCCTGAGAGGAGCAGAGAAACTCATCGAACAAAAGATTCACCCGCAAACCATTATTGCTGGATGGAGGAATGCAGCTGCCGTTGCAAGAGAAGCTCTAAAAAATGTAGCTGTTGATAACTCGGCTGATCTGGAACATTTCCGTGAAGATCTCTTGAACATTGCCCGTACTACTCTTAGTTCCAAAATTCTTTCACAACACAAGGAGCATTTCAGTAAATTAGCTGTGGATGCAGTTCTTCGTTTGAAGGGCTCTGGCAACTTATCTGCCATTCAAATCATCAAGAAGAGAGGAGCCACTCTGGCAGATTCCTTCTTGGACGAGGGATTCTTGCTTGACAAGAAACCAGGCATGCACCAGCCCCAGAAAATCACTGATGCTAAGATTCTTATTGCCAATACTCCTATGGACACTGACAAAATTAAGGTTTAAAGAATAACTTTATAATCATTGGAATGATAGTAATAGTAAATATATACTAATGTATAATTTGTGAAACAGGTATTTGGCTCTAGAGTTCGTGTGGATTCAATGGCAAAGATTGCTGATTTGGAACTGGCAGAAAAGGAAAAGATGAAGGTAACGTTCGCGCTGAAATTTTAAATGAAACTATTTCTGGTTGCACCTTGTAAAAAATAAAAAATTTCGATCTTCAGGACAAAGTCGATAAAATCGTCAAACATGGTTGCAACGTATTCATCAACAGACAGCTGATCTACAACTACCCAGAACAGTTGTTCGCCGATGCCGGAGTCATGGCCATCGAGCACGCAGATTTCGATGGAATCGAGCGACTTGCCCTAGTAACTGGTGGAGAGATCGTAAGCACGTTCGACGCGCCAGATATGGTGAAGCTTGGCAAGTGCGACGTTATCGAACAGATTATGATCGGTGAAGACACGATACTGCGTTTCTCCGGAGTAGCCCTCGGAGAGGCCTGCACCATTGTCATCCGGGGAGCAACGCAACAGATCCTCGACGAGGCCGAGAGATCTCTTCACGACGCCTTGTGCGTCTTGACATCGACGGTACGCGAGTCCCGGATAGTCTACGGAGGTGGCTGCAGTGAAATGGTCATGTCCTGCGCCGTCATGAAGGCAGCCGCTGCTACTCCCGGTAAGGAAGCCGTCGCTATGGAGACTTTCGCTAAGGCTCTGCAACAGTTGCCCACTGTCATCGCCGACAACGGTGGTTACGACTCTGCTCAGCTGGTGAGCGAACTCAGAGCCGCTCACAACTCTGGTGCTTACACCATGGGATTAGGTGTGTATTCTTTATTGTTAAATTTGGAATCAAAACGATCAATTTGAAAACATCAAAATTTTCATTCTTTGTAGACATGGAGAAGGGAGAGATCGCCTGCATGAAGAAGCTTGGTATCACAGAGTCGTGGGTTGTGAAGAGGCAGGTACTTCTTAGCGCAGCGGAAGCTGCGGAAATGATCCTCAGAGTCGATGACATTCTAAAGGCAGCGCCCAGAAAGCGAGTTCCGGACCATGGTCGTTGTTAAATTAATTTAATTTGCGATTTTTTCACCGAAATTGATCATTGCATCATGTCGCGTTTATGTCACTTATCGAAAGATAAAAGGTTAATGATACTTTAATTATATGTACGCACGGTTTTTTCTAATCCAGTCAAAAAAAAAAAGCAAACCTATATTATCAGATAAATAGTATTTGTCATGTTGACAAACAAAAGTATTTACATCAAATCGGAAGAACAAAGATTCAATTTATATTTCAACAATTCAAAATGTGCTCTACATTTTACTGCTACTAAAGTTCTTAATCAATGCTAAGCTTACTACATATTTTCTACGAATGTAAACGTTTCAAAGTTTACTCAATAAATGAAATTGCATATTTTATATGTTCAAAAGATGGGTTGTGGTAAAAGAATTTCAACACCTTCATTTTTATATCAAATACTTTCACAACTTTAATAAATACCTTATTTAGCGTGAGATATATAATAAAACAGCTGCATCATCATTTGTACATTATTGGTAGTAAACTTTACCACAACACTCGCCGACTACAAAAATGACTAACAAACTTCATATAATATAAAAATCTATAATGATTCTTAGGATCTTCTTATACTCTTCAAGTTTTAAGCAGAATTCTAGTAGGCGAATCGCAGTTTTGAATCATATCCCAGTTTATCTAGATTCGGTGTGCAAGCGTAATTTATCATCGGTGGCGGCCCGCACATGAGAACTATTGTATCCGGTGATGGTGGATACATGTGTTCAGAGATCATGTCAGCATTGACAAAACCGGTACTGTACTTCCAGCCTTCAGTGCTTGTGTCAATAGTGTACCAAACCTTAACTTGGTCTGGATGGTTCTTGGCAACTTCCTCCAACTCATCCCTCAATAGAATGTCTTTTTCAGTCTGATTCGCATAAAGCAGAGATACTTTTGTCTTATCTTCTGGATCCTTGGCTATAGCTCTAATGAGCTGCAACATTGGTGTGATACCTGTGCCTCCAGCAATCATTACTACCTACAATTTTAAAAATGATCAGCTATTAATAGCATTAGGCTTTAATTATAGAAACATTAATTTTGTATCTCTAAGCAATGCTGACCTTGGAAACATTATACTCTACAGGAGGTTCCTTTCTAAGAATCTTAATGGAAAATGAACCACGGCCTTTGTACATCAGTCTACCAGACGGTCCTCTGAAGTCTACAGTCTCACCTACTTTAAGACTCTCAAGATGCTGCGACATTTTGCCTCCCTCAGGGAATTTGGGGTGAACATTTTTGAAGTAGACCTGCCAAAGATTGAGCATCGTTTACATCTACATACGCAACTACTCTCTTATCTAAATTGAAAAAGATTTATACCTTGACAACGAGGTCAACATGCCCTTTGTCATCGTCACTGGAAACTGGAGTATATGCTCGAATGATAACTTCTTCGTTTACCTTGGCAGTTAAATGCACATGCTGACCAATAGGTAAACCGAGTACATGCTCTGAGGTTGGCAGACCAAACCTGTATAATCTAGTGTCATGGCTTATGATTTGTTTTTCGACGAGGGGCAGGGCATACTTGACTGTTGGCTCTTCGAGGAGTACTTTCTTCTTCTTCTTGGTGTCTTTGAAGGACAGGTAGAGCTTCACTGCTACGCCTACTGCTAGGAGTGTTCCCACAGCAGCCAAGACAGGCAGGACCTGAGAATTACATAAATCAGTAAATTCACAGTATTGCTCCATTTTGCTCAATATCACACAATCAATCCTCGGATGATTTTTTTTTTTTCATTTAATTTCAGGATCAGAATCATCCTCAGACGAGCACGCGAAGGAAACGCGGAAGGAAATCAGCAATGTATGCGGTGAATCATAAATTCAAAGCAGCTAAATAGTCATAATTTTCGGAGCAGAGGCGAACATTTTACTCCTGCTCCAAAATGAAAAAGTCATCATACGTAACCGCAGCGTTGTAAGGAATAAATAACGAGTCTCTCGAGCCCGTAAAAAGAGCGCACATAGAGACACACACACACACACACACTTTTTCAAAAAAAAAAAGCCTTGAGGTTGAGGTTAACGCATTTGAATGCAGGAGAACAGACACACGCGGCGAGGAATTTACACACCAAGTCCAAGCGAAAAAAAAAAGGATAGAAAAACGATCGATCCAGGCATTCCTGGCACGACTCCACTCTCCAATCTCAAAATACCTATTGGAGTCAGACACGCAGAAGGAGACACAAAACTACGGAATTCGATCGATTAATTAATTACCAGTTGTTGTGAATTCGACGACATCGGGACGGCAAGTCCGGCCTGCGGAAGTGGTATAGACAGCGAGCGCTCGCACTACCTATATAATTCCCACATTCGCGCAGAGACTGCGGCGGCGCCTATATAGAGTCTATAGCACGTGGTTAGACTAGAGCCCTCGACTCGCTCTACCAGAGAAGGACAGACGTATGTATGTCGAAAAGGGGACTCCAGCCGAGACTACTTATGATGTATAGAGATAAAGACGCGAATGTTCTGCGTGCGTGTCTCGCGAAGGTCATCAGCCGCGCGCGCGCGCGCGAGAGCGAAAGGTTTATCCGTAGCGTATCACAAGATGATGTGCAGTATATAGCTGCAGGGAATGGTTTTATGCTACTCTGTTACGGAATCGGATTGAGGTTGAGCTGGCTGGGAATATATTACGAGAGAAATGCGAGACATTTCGCGGATTTGTAGTTCGGGGCCGTCGAGGTGCGAAGAGCCTGGTAATACGTTGACACCGGCGAGAGCGTGCGAGCGTTGCAATTGTAATGAGCCGATTAGCGGTAATTATGCGGCGCTTCGTGAGCGGGATTTTAAATTTTCATCGCGATCGGCTTTCAATTGACGATTCGATCGATCTAAGGCGAGAATCGAATTTGTTCGTTTTTATCATAATTAAACGGATGAATAATACGCGTTTTTATCCGACAGCTTTATCGGATGTGTGTGTGTGTGTGTGTATGGAGAGGCAAGGTTTTAATCAAAAATATCTCGCGTATGTCGAAAAATCGAAACGAACGCTGTATATCAGGCTACGAGAGAGATGGGACTACTACATCATTATGTAAGGTCATCAGAAAAAAAAAGAAGCCAGACAGAAAGCTCGTCGACGAAAATATTACCGAGACAAGCTGAGAATAGTTTTTTACGTAAGGTTCTCCAAAAAGACCGCGTTATTATCGACTACCTGTTTTACGATATTCTTATTTTTTTTGTCATTCTCCGAAGGTAAATTTTCCAAACTCATCCGACGTCAACGCGACGGAATACATATCGCGAAAGCAATATACAATCAAAACACACACACACACACACACACACATATCCAGCAGGAAGTCGGAGAAGCGTGAAACCCTTTAAAATAGAAGCCGGTGTGTCTCGAGCGGCGCGAGAGAAGGCATTTCCCCGTTTATAAATAGCCTCAAGAATAACACACAGAGAGTCGTCGCAGCTCCGCGCACGCATTTACCTTCGGACCGGCGATCTGATGTGCTTCTCCTGCGTCTGCCATCCTATAGGCTGACCTCTGCGAATTTTCACTCGAAACACAATAACGCTTATACGGCAGCTTCCCACCATGCGTAAACGCTGCAGACAACGAGTGGTGCAGCCGGGCTGTAATTATGCTCTCTCTCTCTCTCTCTCTCTCTCTCGCACGACGCCACGTAGCCCTCGTCAGCTGATGCTCATCGCGCGTACAATGCGAATATATGTGCCGATAGATAAAACGATCCGGAGAGAGAGAGAGAGAATTTGATTCGAGGCGCGTGAATTCCTGGACTGGACTAAGTAGCGTCGATCGGCTGATCCCTCTTTTTTCCTTCCTTTCTTCAATTGCCCTGACGTTCGACCGATGCGCGTTGTTTACATGTGTGAGTGCGCGCGTACGTGCGTGTGCTATGTATACGGAGACTCACGCTCGGTCAGCGCGGTGTATACCGGGTGGCCGGGAAGTACGGAGCCTGTTTACGCGTTTTTTTTTTTTTTTTTTATTATTTTTATTTTCTGGGATTTCACACCGATTGACTATATTGCTCGGCAGTGAAAAATATAAAGCGTTTATATATTTTTTGCTATGGTATAGAATTTTGAAGAAGCTATATATACGATGAATGAGGACTGCGTATCAATTTATTGCGTAATCGAGATCAGTTCTTGCGAGGCTCGTTGCTTAATTCGAGAGATGGGATCGAAGCAAACAGAAATAGTTAAAAAAAAAAAAAAAAAAAAAAAAACTCGTGTATTATAATATCTAGTCTTTTTAGGCTGAGCCATATAACGATGATAAGCGCGGGATATTGCAACAGAAAGACATTCAGCGTTTAATTTTTCAAAAAGAATACACCGCCAGCATATACTCAACTTGTTGCCATTACTTGGGATGAGACGCGCGTTTTCTGCAAAAATGATGCGTGACTATAACGCGCCGATTCATCATCTCGCTGCACAGACTCTCGAACAATCTCGACTGATAAGGATGAGTCGAATAGTGAGATTCGATCGTTAATATGGAGAATAACGTACAGCTGTAATAAACGAAAGTAAAAATCCATCCTCTATACTGTATCATCGTCACATTACTATCGGATTCCGGTTTGCGCAGTTACGAAATCGCGGCCACATTTCGCCGGTCAATTTGGCAAAAGTCGAAATTATGCAGCGAAAACGATATGATTACTGGCTGACGTTTGTTATGAAGAAAGAACGAAAATTACAAAAGTTCCCACAAGCCCGTGTTTATATGTGTTATACATAGTCGCGCCGCGCGTGCGCCTATGACGGTGTCACACAACGAGCGCACAATATTATATACATGTATTTATCGCCCCAATGGGTGATACGGGGATATCCCATCCTGTCCTTGACACAACTCTCGTTTGGTGTGTTGTACACAGAGAGAGAGAGAGAGAGAGAGAGAGAGAGAGAGAGAGAGAGAGAGATTTATCAAATTCCGGCCAATTAAATTTGGGAGAAGACGCGGGAACGATAAATAATAAACGTGTCCGAAAATAAAAAGAGAGTTGGGTCGCCGCTTGGCGTGACAGTAGTGTTGTTTCCTTCCTCGAGTAACGTGCATCAAACGATGTTACGCCAACTGCTCTGGTACGCACATTTTCATTCATAATTTTTATCCCTTTTCTTCGTTAAAATCGTTGATTTTTTTGCGTTCGCGCGATAAGACGTAGCCTGTGCGATTGTTGTCGTTCGTTTTTTTTTTTCGAGATAATCGTCAGTTTATGCTGTGAATGTTAAAGATTTCCTTCGATTTCAGCAATATAATGATTATTCGGAACACGTTTATAGAGTGTCGTCGAACTCTAAACATCTTTTATTAATCCGAGATCAGGCACGAAAAATAAATAATTTTAAAGACACGGCTATATCGGGAAAATTTTTCCGATGTTTTTGGATTTGCTCCTATGGGCGTGTCTGTTCTATATATAAAAATTTCCAACTCCCGATCACTTTGTTTTTTGGTCGGTGGTTATATTTGAAAGATTCGATTCTATTCTGTAAACAACATTTTATATCATTGAAATATTATTCTTTACAGGGTCTGCATCGTATGCGTTTGGAAAGTCGGAGCTTATGACTTTTTCCAGCGCGAGTGTAATATACCGCAATGCAATGAGATCGGTAGGTTAATTTATCGTATAACCTCATTAATACATGTAGAGCAGTATAAAACGTTAATCTCGACCACAGCTGAATACCTGAACAACCACGTCAACGTCGACGAGATAGCTTGCGACAATTTTCTGTCGTTCTCTTGCCAGTACAACACCACTGGAGCCTTTGGGGGTAACAGATACGTTGTCAGAAATGATCACAATCACCAAAATACCGATTTCGTCGACAAGGAAAAATACGTCCTCGCCGATACCTTCCATGGTAAGTTGTCGATTGTCGCGTCCGAGGAATTTTTTCATCGAACCACGAATTAACACGTTGTTGCAGAAATCTTGAGCAGTACCATCGACGAGAGATCGAAGAACCCAGCCCTACACTGGGAACGACAGGTCTACGCGAACTGTCGAAAAAGTGGGTATAATATCGAATTTCATTATCCGACTGTGTTCATTATTCCAACATCGAATTCGCAGACTTGAACAACAGAAACGACGAGTACATCAAGTACAAGAATCAACTCGATGAAGCCGGCCGACTCGATAAGGACTATCACATAGATTACTACAACAATAACACCAACGAAATCGTTAGTTGGGTTATACCGGACAGAAAGTACGCGAACAAAGGTATCGGGTTCGCTTTCTTCAATGTCGAAATCGTCACTTCGCAAACCGACGACTTGGGCTACACGACGGGCCAGAGCAAGCGATACGTGCAGATATCACCAATGTCCGTGAACGATCCCCTGGACATTGGTAAATTTTTCACCAGCTATTACAAGAATAGTCCCACGCACGCGACCAAGTACAAATCACTCGGGAAGATCATCTCGGACTTGAACCAAATCGCACCTCGAAAAACTGATCACGAGGAGGACGAATCTAAGGACGTCGAGAGATGCACAATCTCCGAATGGCAAACCAAATGGGACCTGTATTCTTCCGCTGATTCTCACGTAGGCATTGATGATATCACACAAAGAAACGTCCCTCTGTGAAACTTAAAAATAAATGTAAAAATAACTTTGACGATACTTTTTCCAGCTGAATTGGTTGAACCACCTCAACTCTATCGGGCTCTCGTTACGAGCATCCGATGAAATTCTGGTGAAGAACTGGGCTTACTTTGAACATCTCGCCGATATAATGCATAGGACGCATATGAACGCGATCAGTAAATATAATAATCTGTTTGATCTTTATCATCCTCCAAGCGTACATCCCATTAATTTTCCATTTCAATTTGCAGCGGATTTCGTTCATTTGCGATACATAATGAAGACGATAGGCTTCGTCAAGCCAGAGTATAGTCAATATTCCATTATTCCTGAAATCAAAGGGTGAGCATGTAAAAATTGAAAAATATACCATATAGTGCACTTATATTGACGAATCTCGAACGCTTCACAGATTCACCTGTGCACCTGGCCTGATGGTCGGCGTTGTGCACAGCTTCGCCTCAAAGTATTTCCCGATGGACAACAAAAGAGCGGTAATCATAATACCTATTCCATTGTTCAAATAATATGCGAGACTGTGCCAATAAGTCTCTGATAAATCGACGCATTTGCAGTTGGAAAAAATGTTCAACGAATTGAGGTCCAACATAAAGGAGAATTTGGATACGATCGGCGAGAGCAGCGTCCGAACAACCGCGGCGACAACGAAAAAATTCCTGCGAAAATTGTACGCCTCCGACGTGGTGATAGGATACCCCGACTGGGTTAACGACAACATAACGGCATCGTTTTACAAGATAAGAGTAAGGAGTAACATGTATTTGCCAGTTTATCGAAAAATACGCGATTCTATAATCTTTTCAAAACTATTTTAGACGGTTTCCGACCATTATTTCCAAAATCAATTGTACGCTCTCGAAAGCCTGCTGCAGCGCCAAGTAAAATCGTACACAAAGGGAGAAAGTCTATACGAGTGAGTATACACATTATATATTCATAGGTCAGGCCTTTTTGATAATTTATTTTTCTTTTCTTTTCAATTAAGAATGGATATTTACTACAAGTCTCTGAAGCAGGAAGACTTCAACTTCGACTTGACGAGCAACGAAATAAGTAAGTTTGTAAAATGCATCTTCTCCTACCAAAATATAACGTTTATAAAAAATGCTCGTCTTCCCAGTCCTGCCGATGTCCCTTTTCAACGAGCACGACTACAAGTACTTCAGCTCGCTCTTGTTCTAGTGAGTATATATCCATCTCCGTATAGCAAAAATATGTGTAAATCCATGATAACGATGCGTCGTTCAACCATCCACAGTCCGATAAACTACGCATCGGCTGGCACAGCGATCGCTCAAAAGCTCTACTACAAGTATCTGGGTAAGCCAAGATGAGTTGAAATTTTTAAACGAAAAGCTACGCAAAACGATCCGGGTATTCCTTTTTTTCAGACGAGATATCCTACGCGACGCAAAGCGACTTACCGAGATGCATCGAAAGTCGCGCAAGTTCTCTGTACAACGAGAGAAGGGTAAGATAATCGTCGCGCGTTTATTTATAAGAGTTGTTAATAACGGTGCGAACGATTTTCAGAAAAATTACATCTTGAACTCGGCGTCGTGGCTTCTGGCGGTGAGAGACTCTTTCAAAACCTCTCCCGGTCTCGATGGATTACCCATTCATTTCCGAAACTTTGGCTCGATCTTGCCGAAGCATCTCTTCTTCGTTATCTTTGCTCAAGTGAGTGCGCGACGACGACGAACGAATCGATGCTTATAAATATAACGAACAATTTTATCCGTTACAGTCGCTGTGCAAACTACCCAATTCCGCGACCGAAGGTCCCGCCCATCACATCAACTTCGCCCTCTCAAACTCCAGGGACTTTGTCAGCACCTTCCGTTGCGACCGAGAGCACAAACTCTACCAGAGCAATAGCACTAGGTGCGAGCCCCTGCGGCAGTATTTCAAGTGATCTTTTTGCGACTCGAGCGTTAAACTATACTTATTATATATATATATATATATATATATATATATATATATATATAGCTGTATAACCTTGCGTGTGATCTCAGAACACTCAGGCTTGACGTAATTATAATATACTTATGTGTGCAGGGTATGAATATATATGTATACGTATACCCGTGACAATGGCACGAGATTCTTTTTATCATTTTTATGCATCTGCGTATAATTATATAACTGTAACATTGATCGATGGTTTGCTATTGTAAAGATTCGTATATGAGTGTGTATATATATATATATATATACATTGGAAAAGCGCAAACTGGTTGCATATTCATCTCATCTAAGAATTATGAAACTATTATACTCGTGTATTAATAAATTACTGATGCTAATAAAATAAAAAGTTTATAAGATTCGGAGTATATTAAACTAATTTTTTCTTCTTTTAATCCTTATTTATGACACTTTCATGTATAAAATTTTGCATTGATATGAATTTTTTTTACGAACGAGTGATTTTGAAAAGGACACGTTATATAGATTGTGCTGCCGTCGCAACTGTAGAACTGGATATGGCTCGTTGCGCGGTAAGCCTCTTTGTAGGTTAGAGTTTAGTAAATAAACGGGGATTGCAGTGCTCACCGATGTATTGCAAATTGTAATGCTTGTTGAATTTGAAAACGGAAACCAATTTCGCATTAATTTCCGATGGCTGTTCTGCATCGAGCTCTATTCACTTGGTTCAATCTGCTCATTTTTCTCATTTTACTTGTGCTGAGACTTGACCAAAGAATACAATGGAACTGGTTCATAGTATTCATACCAATGTGGCTATATGACAATATTTTGCTGATATACATTGCGTTTAATATGATTTTGTTCTGCAAAAACGCCCATGATCGCCTTATCAGCCTTCGACGAATGGTAATTATCAGTAGTTTTTTTAATGTTTTCCTTATACTTTGCTATTGCTTATCTTTTATTGTCATTATTGCTGGTCAAGCAACATTTTAAATACATGCAATACCTGCACCATACGGATATGTGAACATTGAATGTTTTTTTTTTGTTAGGTGTGGTACATGATTGCAGTACTTATGAAACTAAGCGCGCAAATTCTCGTGTGCCTCAAACTCGAAGCTCTACAGTGGGTCTTGCCAGCAAAGGCAGTTTTGGCACCATTTTGGGCATTATTTGCTGCACTTGCAGTGGACGTTTTTGTTCATCTTATACAACAACATTCCAGATATTAATCATGCTCTAGCAAGTTTTATTCTTTGACATCTGGTAAGTTGTAGTATTTTTAATAATTTTAATAAATTATTTATAACGATAAAAAAAGATAGACAAAAAATAGAAATTTAAATTCACTGCTTATGACTGAATTGCTCTTGTGCTAATTTTCTAATGCATGTGTACAACACCAAGTGTGTTGCTTACTGAGCTGCTATTATCTTGAAATGCAAATGGAATAAAACACTTGTACTGTCAATACCAGATAATAAGACAAGAGCATTAAGCAGATCCATAATTTCATGTCTATATATACATCTCTTGTCATCATAAAGAGAATATTTTTATACCTCTGGAAAGACATCTTACGTAATGATGTAACAAACGTTGAGATCAGTTGTATAGTTCAGTCACCAAGTAACAGAAGTGTGAAACTTAGTCTGCTAGAAAACTTCTGAAAGCTCAGTCTCTAGTCAAACGTTAGAAGGTTCAGTCACGAGGCAACAGTCTAGCTTACTATAAATAATCTTCATGAGCCAAGGATGAATAGGACAGAGATATAAATAAGTAAAAGCAAGTTCTTCTTTGATGAAACCACTGTCATCAGTGTTTTGTTGGGCAGTTTGGTGGAGTCTTTTTTCTAAAAATTTTTGTGCTTTTTTGTAACTGTTAATGGAATATAGTTGCAAATACTCAGTGTTACAAAGTATAGATAAGAAGCGGGTATTGCTTTAACACAAGCAAGTAACAATTTATTAATAATTTCTAAAGATGCCAGTGCCATATTCCTTAAGTGTGCAAGAGGTAAATGTTGCATCAATTACACAAATATTTCATTATTTTTGATACTTGCACAAGACAAAGTCAAGTTAAAAATAGTTCTAATATGCTCTTGTGAATCATCATTGTCTTTGATTTCAGATGCTAATCAAGGTTTTTGTACTGTGTTTGTGCCTAAACATGGCAAAGCAAGGTGTTAAAGCTGCATCTGTGGTGGAAGTTATCGCTGGACATTTAGCAGAGTTGCCATGCTTGAGCAGTGATGATTATCACAGATTCATGTTTTGGCAACTGACTGATGATAAGCATATTATTGGCCCTGGAAATTATCTGGATGAAGAGAAATACAACTATGAAGTGCTCACTGGAAAATTATTCATTAGGGTAACACCTTATTTCCAATGATTCGATAACAAAATTATTCTTGCTCTGAAATTAAATATAACGAATCGCAATATATTTTAAAGGGAGTTTCAACAACTGAATCAGGCTTATATAAATGTATTGCAAGAGGTATTCTAGATACTTCAGCAATCAAAATTCATACGGTGGAATTGATTGTTAAAACAGATATTGAAGCTATAGTAGAAAATTCATTTGAGGTAATAAGTTAAAAAATGTTCTTTATAAAAAAAAAACAATTTTTTTTAATTTTTGGTGGATTGATAATATAAATTTGTTGTTAGACAAACTTATTGCGAGGAATGGCTGCAGCAATGGTAGTTGTAGTGGGAATTGCTGTTACTCTTCTTGTAATATTGCTTCAGCGAAAAAAGAATCAAAGATTTTTTGGTGAGTCATAAGTTTTTCAGATACTCGTGTATCAGATATACATAAGTTATTGAATGTATTTCATTTTTTCTACAGACATGATGGAGGAATCTCGAGAGAATACACCAGCCAGATATGTGGGCCATGTTCAATCAGCACCAGTAACTCCAGCACCAAGAACACTCGAGGCAGGTGGCATTGACAACATGGGTATGGATGTTGATTTTCCAAAAGTGTTTCAACAGATGCAAAAGGGACAGGCCAATATGCCATTGTAATATAATTGATTTTTGTACTTAGAACTTAGATCAATCAAAGTGCTGGTGATCTTTTGTTACCCGTAAAGTTATATTTTTACTTATTAGTAGAATTCGACAAACAGAATTAATAGTAATAATAATATCCTAATGTATACCAAGTTTATTGATTTATTGAATAAGAGAAGCGAATTGAAATGCGTACGTTTTTTATAAGCTTAATGGAAACTAAGTGATGAAGTAGTAGAACATTCTCAAAAGATGAATTGAGTTGTCAAATCCATCATTTCTTATGATTATATTTAAGTCTAAGGTATTATAATGCCTATGTAATTACTGTACATAATATTTTGAGATGATTGCGTGAATACTGTAAATACGATTCAATAAAGAATTTTAATAAATTCAATTTAATTGAACAGTAAAAAAATACAAACTTAATATTTAACAAATTAATTTCGTTAGAGATCGGATAGATATTTAATTACGTTAGAGATGTATTTGCAGCAGTACCTGGTGTGACATCCATCATACTGTCATCAAATGTCTCGTTCTCTTCTTCTTCATCATCGTCCTCAGGATCTACTTCTGTTTCGAGCAATCTGATTTTTCTCTTATTGTCGCTTAAAATTGCAGCTACCTTACGCGGTCCACTCACGGCCAATTTCCTTGGTGAAATATCTTGGAAAGGTTTAGAGTAATTGGGATGAGACACGTCACATAAATTGACTATCAAATCTGGCCTCATGTTCTGTGGATTGTTTAATTTTGGATTGTTCATTGATAGTTGTACCAAGCAAGAAGTGTTATTTTCTTGATTCAAAAGCATTAAACTCAAGTAGTCTTGAGAATAAAATTGCAAATCTGATACTTGTTGGTCTTCTGCTCTCTTTGATGGAGTCGCAGGAGCTATTAGGAAGCAAAATGATTAGCAATTTGAAAATGTTCAAGAAATATACTTGAAATAGTGAATATCTTCTTAAATTACCTTGTTTATTACAAACGTCGAT
The DNA here is from genome assembly GCA_024372645.1 of Trichomalopsis sarcophagae. Taxonomy (NCBI): domain Eukaryota; kingdom Metazoa; phylum Arthropoda; class Insecta; order Hymenoptera; family Pteromalidae; genus Trichomalopsis; species Trichomalopsis sarcophagae. The sequence continues at coordinate 2,626,474 of QLSS01000011.1, forward strand.
TCGAATTGTTTTACGATCTAGTGGCTCGTTTGCAGCAATGAAATTGATTCTATGTAATTCGAGTATCTTATGATTTTCACTAGGCACCGCAATCAATAAATTTCCGTCATTTGTGATAATCTGAGAAGACAAGGTACTTGTGGTTGAATTTAAAGGCATGATGTTCTGTTTAAAATGGTGAGTTAAGTCTTGATAGGCACAAACAAACACTTGATTAACAGTCTCAATGAGAGTTGCATGTGCCTGTAATAGAGAGCCTTCAAAGTCTGGTTTTATAATAAGTGGGTGAGTTTGTAGACATCTGTTTTCCACAAGCATAGAAGCCCATTCACTACCTTCAGGACTGAAGCAAGTTTGCAGAGGATCTTGCCTCAAGTACTGACCTAACTTTTCTAAATTCACGCCTTTTCTTTTACTAGCGTTCTCCTCTATTTTGTCAAACCCACGCAAAAATTCCGCAATGTACGTGAGATCCTGCTGACTTACTTTAGTCATGTCAGCTGGGATTCTCTCCTCGTTTAACCTCAATATAATTATGTAAAGCCACCTGAAACAGTAATAAGAATACTAAGTTGTTGGAAGGTAATACGGCAACGTTTATTGGCTTACCTTATAAAAGCTTTGTAATCACGCATATTTTGATCTATTATTTGCTGAACCTCAGAAGTTTTTGCCAAAAATGATTGAGCAGCACTGATGGCATTGGTAATGGGAGCTTCGTCCTTAAGTCCTAAAGCTTCATAAGCTCCACCAAATCTAACCATTCCTCTCATCTCTGCTAAGTGATATACCAAAGCCATGCCAACACTACTCAAGTGTTTCAAGACTAGTTTCTGTAAAATAGAAATAAATTTCAGAAATGTTTGATGGTTACAAATAAATTCTGTACTCTTTGACACATACTTGAATATTGTTATAACACATGTCAATACTTTGACCCAACTTTTTCAATCCCTTTTCAGTGAGATCCCGCAGTAAAAAATTAACTAGATCCGACGAGGGAACTCCTATCATGAGTAGTTCTAAAAAGTCTGCTGCCACACTCCCTGGTGGTTTATCTGCAGCATACTTTGCTAGTTTCTCGTCCATTTCTAACAGAATAGTTTCCCAGGCTTCAGAGATAGCCATTAATGTTCGTACCAAGTAGTCCATTAAACATTCTACATGAGCTTGACTTTGCGCCAACTTTAAGATTCACAAGTTATTAATCATTTTCTCCCATCACCATTATATGTGAATACAGATAATCTACTCACATTTAAAAATGCTTCACTGTTTTGGAGTAAGGAGCACGATAGCCTTACAACCACCACACACTCGGTGCTTTTCCAGCTAGCCCACAAAGCTTTACCAGCTCCACCACTGACCTCTAAGACAGGTCCATTGCCAACTACAATCCTACCGCAGTAAAACATTCCAAATATGTACATCATGACATTGCCATGGCTTTGTCCAAGCTGTAAAAAGATTCATCATTAGATTCTTCCAACAAAACTGAAATGTACTACAGCCACTTACGAATAGCATATCCAGCGTTTGAGACAGATACTCTTTTCGCTCAGGCTCTTGACCAAAGCTCCTATTCAAGTTAGGTAGAGGAGGCAGGTAATCACCAGTGCAAGACGAGGAAATTTTCTCTGTAGCATTGTTATTGCAACCAGGGGGTGTAAGGGACAACCATGCGATGCACGTGCAGGATTCATCCGACTTGAGCTGAGTCTTGTGTACAATATTTTTGTTTTCAATATCGACTAGGCAGAGCGACTTTGAATTGACATAAGTGATCGCGATGAGTTTACCATCCGGTCTCCAGGCGATGTTGCTTATCGTCTCTCCCTCCTCGGGAGAGCTCAGCTGCCAAACTCTCTGCCAGTTGAGTCGGTGGAGAGCCAACTCTCCTGAAACACCATTGTCAAATAAACAATGTCGCATTGAACATTTTGGATGACAAGAAAAACAAACCTTTAGAATTGACTATTGCCAGAAGATCCATGTTGGGAGACCAGTGCATGAGGATGATTTCATTGGGAAGCTGGCGCTCCTCCAGCTGCCTTATCGTCCCCGCCATTTTTCGTTTTTTTTTTTCTGATTCCAACTTTCACAATTGGAAATTATTTTCTTTTTTGACGAAGCATCGACGGCAGACTCTTTCTCCACAGGAGTCCAGCCTCATCTCGGTCTATGCCCGGCGAAATTTTGAGGTTAGAAAGAGCACAGAAGACATCATCAGTCGCAACAACAATATGACATTTGAATCGCAAAACTGGATGGCGCGCGCGGCATGGGGCGCTAGTGTCGCCAAACAGCGAGCGCCAGTTGCCGGATTTTAACTTTTTCGAGCTGATGATTTACCGCGAGTTCAGGACACGGAGTGCCTATATACATTACATGTCATTTCCGAACAGGACGGATGCAAGTCTATAGTCTCGTCGCGAAGACCCGACAAAGAAGATGCACATTATAGTACTATATCGATCGACGACTTATTCTTAATCGCTTTTTATGACGCTAAGTAAGTACTTATTAGGTATAGGGTTGGATAATATATTTCAAACAATCGAAATAACTTTTTTCTATAACCTCCATTTTATACCACAAGGATCAAAAAGTTGAATCTCATTGTTTTAGGAAAAAAGTGGAATCACTTCATACAATTACAATCCACAAAGCGTGAAAAATTTCATGCGAATAAGCATCGTCGGATCATAAAAAGTTAACCGTTTACCCGGATGAATGCTCGTGCTAGCTATACAGTATACAACAGGATATACACACGGCATCATTCGCAAGAGGATTATTCGAACAACCTGGCAAAATACAGTAAAATTCATCGGAACGCGAAATTCGCGAGAACGGCATCGCAATGTAGAAAGTCGCAAAAAACGCAACACACAGAGCGAAAATTCGATCACAATGCGAAGCATCGTCGCAAGCTCTCTGCATAAGTATATATATATATATATATATATATATATATATATATATATATATAGCCACGCGATGTACTTTTTTTAAACGCCGTATTATTCTCGAATGGCGATCGGTGTTTCGGTGGGTATTTTTAGTCGCGGATGCCGAAGGGCGAAAGTGACCCTGACATCTTAAACTTCGCACGTAGTAAACATTCCGATGCGTTTCTTTATTTATTATACAATACTCTCTCGATCGCTTAATTAATTTCGACGTGTTTATTTATTATTTTTTTTTTTTTATCTCGCATGTAAAACATACAGCCTCGCCTGTATAATCTCCTTACTCGCGGCATAGCCGGATAGAATAAAAAAGAACAAAGCCCTTCAGTGCCGTCCATCGCTATAGCTACTGTCTCTCTAGACGACAAAAAGCCCCGATAACGCGTATAGGAGTCTCCCTCGCGCGCGAGAGACAAAAGGGTTGTGTATTATATACAAGGTACACGCGGCCCAGTGTACAGAGAGTACGTAAGGGATAAAAAAGCTTCGAAGGGCTGCTGCACTCGGTGGTAGTCTCGCGCTTTGTACATCGTCGAGAAAAAGCGAGAGAGAGAGAGAGAGAGGCGATATCCCACGTGACGCGAGTATGCGTGTGTGTGTGTGTGTGTACTGAGAGAGAGCAGCAGCGGCGGCGGCGGCGGCGCTCTCGCAGGGAATCCGGCAGTCCGCGCGCGGAGAGCGAGCGCCGAGAGCACTAGTGTCTTCTCGCACGCGATTACCGCCAGACGGACGACAGCGCGCGTCGATTTTTTTTTTTTCTTCTGCTCGTTCCTCCTTTCCGAAGCGAGAAGCTTCTTCTTTTCCCTCTGTATCGTCGATACATCTATATATCGTCATCGGCTCTTCGAGGCTAAAGGGGAGCTTGCGGAGATAAGCTTGCGGTGTGCTTGCGCGCGGGCGCGCTCGCGCGCGCGGATTTGAAAAGAGTGCGGAAGAACTGCTGTTAAGATGATTCGCGTGGACGAGACTGATCCTGTGGGCGGTAAGCGGTATCTTCTATGCATAACGATTAATAATCCCTTCGTGGAACAAATAGAGTCCCTCGCTCTCGGCGTCGTCGTTGCCGAGTGAAAGCCGCGCTCTATATATTTACGGAATGTAGAATTGGAGCAGCTCGCCGCCGCGAGTCGCGAAGTTTATTTCGGATCTCTGCTCGGTAGCTAGTCTCTCACTCTTCTCTATATATACCTATATATATATATATATATGCCACGAGAGTAGCTCGGATCGATGCGAGGATAATTCGCGGATCTCTGACCCCGGACGTCAATCTCTCTCTCTCTCTCTCTCTCTCTCTCTCTCTCTCTCTCTCTCTCT
>QLSS01000011.1:2630772-2646703 GCA_024372645.1 Trichomalopsis sarcophagae
CTCTCTCTCTCTCTCTCTCTCTCTCTCTCTCTCTCTCTCTCTCTCTCGCGCGTTGCCACGCGGCCGAGTGTCGCGGCACTCATTGCTCCAGTTTTCGGTGTAAGCTGCATTATCGAGTGCGTACGTATACCGTTCATTTTTTAACGCGACACGGTAAAGCCGTTGGGAAGAATTTATTATTAACCGGGTCGCAGCTGCGCGGAAATAATAAAGCCGCGAAGCCTGTGTGTGCGTGTAAACGACTGAGCGCGAAATATCCCATAGGCTCGGGCGCGAGAGAGTCGACTATTATTAGTGCTTAGCTCGAGAGAGAGAGAGAGAGAGTATACGAAATTCTCTCGCTCGTCTGCGAAGCGCCGCGGGATGAGTTTCGAGGATTATACAGCGGCTTCCTGAATGGCGCGTTATCGGGATGTAGATATATATATATATATATATATATATAGTCGCAGGTCGTTCGCACGGCTCGAGATAGAGATGCATTAGCGTGATTCACTTGGAGAAGTAAATTAGCCCCGCGTTGAGATGGCTAATTAAGCCGAGCGGCTGCCAACGCGTTGCGTATTAAAGCGGGTTTATTGAAAATATGAGCGCGATAGCAACAAAGTTGCGAATATAAACGAATCGGCTAATTATTTTCTCGTTTCAGAAATCGAGCCGAGCTTCCCCTACAGAGACGTGACGGTCCGCAAGGGCGTCGAATTCAAGGACCATTATGACATCGAATCCGAAATTGGCAGGTACGAACTGGACCGAATCTTCCCACGCAACCGTTCTTCCATATACATTTTAACGTTACCGCTATACTCTCCATAGGCACCGTAAACAATCCGTATTCGATAGCGTAAAAGCTCTCTCTCTCTCTCTCGCTTTTATAGCTATATACAGCCCTTCGCAGGGAAAGCTTGGCAGCTCGTACGTATACGCGCGGAAATAAAAGCTACGTATACGCAGAGGAGCATAATGGTTGGAAGACTGGCGCGCCAGTCAATTTTGATTATGGCACCGTATTTGGCAACCGCGACGCTAAGCAAAGCTTCTCTCTGCAGCGCGGAGAGTAGGGAAGAGACTGTATAGATAGCATCATTGCTGCGCGAAATTGATGGCCCGCGTTTCGAAATACGGAGACAACGGCGCTTTTCGCGCTTGTTTTATATAAACGCGCGAGCGAGGCTCCTTTTGCGGAGTTTCGATGAAAGAATACTTCGGTGTGAATTTTTCTTTGTTTAAAAAATCCAGAGATCGGGGAGTTCCGGAGGATACTTGGCAGCTTGAAATCTGTTTAATTACATTTCTCACCCTATGCCAAAGACTCTTGCGTCTTACTTTTCCTTCGATCAAGCTCGGGACTTCCCATCCGTCCGTACCGCAAACTCCCACGCGCCGAAAATAATCGACTCCATCGCAAGAGCAAAAAAAAAGAAGAATCTCCTAATTTTATAACCGAGGTCGCACCTGCGCTATAATACACGTCTCGCGAAATTTAAAAATACAATGTCGCCAGCGCTAACTCGATATCATTGGCTAATGAGCCGCGATGCGCCGCTAGAAGAGAATCGGATTGTCGCGCGTGTATATAACTTAAATTCTCTCCGCAATATAAATAGATATATATATATATATATATATATTCTCGCGGATCAAAGAGCCGTCGACAAACAGCTCAGCCGGATAAACAAACGGCCCGACGATAATATGCCCCGAAAAATGCAAGCGCGTCGAGAGGAATTTCACTTTCTGTAAACACGACGCGATGGCCGAACTGCGCGTCGAAAAATGCAAGAAGACGCGGATGAAGCTTTGCTCGGACAAGCTCGTATAACATTATACCGTGTCGCTCGCGCCTTTTTCTCGATGGATCAAAGCCGAGCGTTTTTATCGCCGTTGCTATATATATATATATATATATATATATATTTTCTAAACGTCTAATAAAAAGCCTCGAAAATAAACTTGCGAGCATCGCGTCGCGCGAAAAAATAATTAGCACAGCCCCGACGGTTACTTCCTCCGCGCGTAAACGTAAACAGAGGAGTATGCGAGCATAAATGGCGCATACTTACTCGACGCGCGCGCGTCGCGTCTAATCCTAGCCGATTGACTCATCGCGCGAGACTCTCTGAATGAAACCACCGAATTCCTGTAGCGTAACTTCCTCTCTCTCTCTCTCTCTCTCTCAGCTCTCGGACGCGGCACAGGTGGTCCCACTTCCTGTATACGCTTGAAGAAGAAGTCGCGCCCGCGCTTATAATCAAGGTCTCGCGGCGTCTATAAATAATTGCCTCTGCGCGAGCCTCCCTACTCGTGTCTATATGTATATGTGTAGCACGGTAGTACACGAAAGGGTCGAGACCGACGCGAGACTTAGTCGAGAGTATAGGGGGCGTCTACGGAGACTTGCTCTTGACACGCGGCCCTGCGTGCGCGAACGTGACTTGGCTTCGTTACAAATCGACGCTGTGGAGGGAGAGAACGATAACGAGAGAGGAAACGACGCGCCGAATTGTTCGACAGGATGTACGCGCGCATGCCGGATGCGAATCGAAAGAATTTTTTTTTTTTTTTTTTTTTTTTTTGAAAAAAAGCTCACTCTCCCGCGCGCGCTAAATTTAAATCGATAAAAATCGCGCGGGTGTGTTTTACGACGATACGCGCGTAAATCAGAAAAAGCGCCGACGGATGAACTCGCCGGCGCCGCCGCTGAAATTCCTCCGCGTTTTCTGGCCGCTGGCCAGGATTTATTTCCTTTTTGACAAACGAGATCGAATTGTCTAAACAAGCCGGACGACGAGCTTGCGATGAGGCTTCTTTTTGTGTAACGTCGACGATATTAACGCCTATATTTCGGAATTCGCGAATTTAGAAATTCGCTTTTCCTTTAGCACTCGTTATAAAAGTCTATTACTTGTACACACACACACACACACACACACGACTCAGACACGCGCGGCATCTCGTTGGCGCGACGAACAATACTCGCAACTGCCAAATGTCGCAACGCGCATATCACATGTGTGCGAGACAGGTATATGGTCGATTAATTGTTTCCGATATGCGCATCTGTTGATACAGAGGCAAGTTTGGCACGGTGTACCGGTGCAAGGAGAAGAAGACGAGCCTGACACTCGCGGCCAAGGTGGTGAATACCACGAGGAAGGAGGACAGACGAGCCGTCGAGCGGGAGGTCGAGATCATGAGGCGGTTGCAGCATCCCAGGCTCATACAACTCTACGACGCCATCGAGAACGGCAAGCAGATCTACGTCGTGCTCGAGCTGTACGTCTAAGCGATATGATTTTTCGATTAAAATAGCGGGATCGTTTATTCGGACGAATAATGCTCTTTTGTCAAACGGATCACCTCGTTGCGAACGATTATATAGTCGAATATAAATCAGCGTCTCGACGTTTTAGAATCGAGGGAGGCGAGCTGTTCGAGCGAGTGATAGACGACGACTTCGTCCTGACGGAGCGAAGCTGCGCCGTCTTCATGCGGCAGATCTGCGAGGGAATCGAGTTCGTGCATTCCCAAAATATCATCCACCTCGACATGAAGGTTCTCGATACGATACGCTCGATTTTTTTTTTTTCGCCTCGGCACAGCGCGACACGTGCAGCGTACACTGATACCTCGACGATTCTTTCCGCAGCCCGAGAACATACTCTGCCTGACGAAAGAGGGCAACCGGATCAAGATCATCGACTTCGGCCTGGCCCGCGAGTGGGACCCGAAGAAGAAGCTGCAGGTGCTCTTCGGCACGCCGGAATTCGTCGCCCCGGAAGTCGTGAATTTCGATCAGATCGGATTTGGGACCGACATGTGGAGCATCGGCGTCATCTGCTACGTGCTGTGAGTATTCTCGCTTCGAGTGATCTATTTATTATAGTTACATATTTATATTTATCTATAATTTTGCTCGTGGTCTCGCAGGCTTTCCGGACTGTCGCCGTTCATGGGGGACACTGACGTGGAGACGATGGCGAACGTTACCATAGCCAAGTACGACTTTGATCACGAGGCCTTCGCCGACATCTCCGAGGACGCCAAGGACTTTATCAGATGCCTCCTGGTCAAAGACATCTCGTAGGTTCAGAGCTCGTTTTTTTTTCCTCTTCTCTCGCGCTTTGCATGCGAGCTTATCCCCCATCTCTGATGTAATCTCGTTCTACGTTTAACAACTCACCGCACTGCACGCGCCAATGTTCTAACTCTTTCTTTCGACCGGTGATTAACCCTTCCTCCTCTTCACCGGTAAAACAATCGAGCAGAACGTAAAGAAATCTCTCACGTGTATAATAATAATTCATCAATTTTTGTACATGCACCGCACCTCCAAGCCGCACGAGCGAATCGATATATGTATATACCGTATATATAGCGTTGTGTAAAAAAAAAAAAAAAAAACCCGCACCAAATCAAAATCTCTATGCATAAATCACTGCGGACTCGATCACACGCTGGCAGATGAGAAAAATCCTGACGTGGCTCCCGTTCTGGATACTTTCAGAAAACGCGCGAGCGCCAAGCAGTGTCGCGAGCATCGCTGGCTCTTCCGCAAGCCTCAGCCGGTGGTGACAGCTGCGAAACCGCCTCAGCAGCCGCAACAGCCGAGCCGCACGAAGACAACGACTACGCCGACGAAAGAGCCCCTCGCCTCGACCAGCGCTGGCTCCGGCTTAGCCGAGCTCGACGTCACCAAGGACAATCTGCGCCTGTTCGTCGAGCGCTGGCGAGAACACCCGGACAGTCCTTACACCATCGAGAACGCGCCTCTCGAGAGACAGAGCTCCCACGAGACGGTCTCGTTGAGGGGACACAGTCCATCGCCCTGCGGGAGCATCTGCAGCTCGACGAGCACCGCGGACTCCCAGAGTCCGGACGGGAACGGCTTCTTCCTGGCGGTGCCGGACCTGGCGCTCGCGCTCGAGAGGCGAGCCTCCGAGGGTAGGGCGGCCGTCGACAAGAACAAGATAGACCCGGCCTCCCAGATTCTCCTGGCCGAGGAGATAATCAGACTGTCCGAGCATCTGAGGTCCATCGCCGTCGCGCCCGCCAAGAAGCTCGAGCAGAGGGACGCGGAGCAGAAGAGCTGCGATGTCGACAAGAAGACCAAGGGCAAGAGCAAACCGGCTGTGGCGGCGAAGGAGACGACGGTGAACGACGTCAACGAGATCTCGGAGAAGCTGTCGAACATCGCGCGGCAGCGCAAGCTCAACGGCACGACCTTCAACGGCAGTCGGAATCTCGACAAGTACGGCAGCGCCAGCGCCAACTTCTTCACGCTCAAGCGATCTTCGAAAACGACCAGCAGCACCATCACCACCGAGACCTTCAGCAGCAGCTCCTGCACCAGTTCCTCCAACAAGACCACGACGAACGGAACCGCCGCCACCGCTAACAACTTGCCCCTGTCGCCCACGAGACAGCAGATGAGGGACTTCCGAGAGATGGACCTGACGCCGCCGTGGCGACAGGCCAGGGTGAAGCGCCGCTTCGGCGAGACGTGTCGCGACGTGCCGAGGATAGCGACGCTCCAGGATCTCCACAAGACGATGAACCTGGACGAGCCGACGAGCACGAAGAACCTGCTACTGCAGCTGATCGACGAGTGGGGCGAGGTGAGACGACCCGGCGGTGCCGGCGGTCGCAAGAGCATCAGCCTCGACTGGTGCGGCGAGGAGTCCGTCGCTAGGAAGTCCATCAACTCGCTGGCCGAGTACTTTCAATCCGAACAGCAGAAGGTCACCACTGCGCCGACGACCAGTCACGGCTCGTCGGTGCATCGCTGAGGATGACTGGAGTGCTCCGCGAACGACGACGACGACAGTGTCGTGTCCGATGGATCGCACGCACTGAGAAATGAGAAACTCTTATAGTGGATCGGGCTCGAAAATGTTGTAGATATATATATATTGCACTGTGCTTAGAAAAAAATAAGTCTCACGCGCGAGCTTATGTAACGGTGTAAGAAATATATAGAGTAGACATTCCTAGACGTGGCGAGATTTTCGGAGCGCAACCTTTGGTAAGAATGTGAAATAGCTTTTATTCGCTACACGAACAATCCAAGATCCATCAAAATTTAGTTCAATTCGCGATTCGGTGGCCTAAAATGTAATTCTTCCTACATATGCTTGCAATATCATCGTACTGTTTACTTATCGTTGTACAATATATGTATGTAGAACTGTTATAATTTAAAAAAAAAAAAATGTTTGTTTGTAGATCTTTCTAAGCGTACGTTTCATTTACTGTGATCATGCACAGCCGAATGTTCGAGCGTGTGTACACCGCAGAAATTCCGACGATCCACTTAGTATTCGTCGGCGATCGAGGAGGAAAAAATAATAAAATTTCTCGAAAAGAAAGACTCGAGCGCACAGAGAATTAGCATCGGTGGAACGGAATGCGGATTAATCTCTCGATGTGTATAGCGTGAGCGCGTTCTCGTGAAATTGGAAAAAGTCTGATGGAAGTATGCCAAAAACTATATAGAAACCTAAAAGTTCGATCTTACAACCGAGTGGTCGTGCGCGCGAAGCGAGAAATCGCGTGATTTATGCGTTTCTGTACATTTCTTTTTCGTCGCGATGTGGGTATTTCCGTGCACACATTTTTCGTTATCCAAGCAAGCTAGAGCGACAGAATATAATATATAATAATAACGTTTCGGCAAAAGTGGAGTATATAATAGAATATTTTTATATCTATATACGCCGCTTTATTTATATCTTTTTGTTTTCTGGCGCTTTAACTTGCGAGACACATGTATGTACACGAAACTACATTATATAGACACAATTGTATACACGTAGAAGTCAGCGAATATTTATTACATAATTATATCGACTGCGAGAAATAAGAATGATACGAATATACAGATATTAAATTATACACATATAAGTTTAAGAATATACAAGGATGTTGTTGAAAAGCGAAAAAAGAAAATCGATGCAAAGAGGTTCCTTATTTTTTGCACACTTCCCGTTGCGTGACTCGCATAATGGAACTAACGCATTCCGATCGTTTGCTACATACTAACAAGGACATGATATACTAACCGAGCAACGAACTAACAGCTTATATGTATTAAGGATGTACTAACGATGCAAAGAACTGATCTCTCTCATCACCGAAAAATCATGTAACCAACCGCAGAAAGCGACCGGGAGCGGACAAACTGTTGGAGCACCGTTGGCTGGAGGCGCCGTTGGAGAACCCGATCTCGAAGGTGCGCCTCAAGCGGTACGTCATCAAGAAACGCTGGGTCAAAGCTGTCAACACGATCCTGGCGCTACGTCGCATGGGAGCCCACATCAACCTCGAGCTCGTCTAGACGACACGATTTCACTCTACTTTATTATTATGCTCAACGAGCCTGCCACGATTCTGTATACGCGATGATATTTTTTCTTAAAATTGTTAGTTGTTTTGTAAATTGTATATCGCAGTTGTTATATCGTTTCTATATTGTCTACTTAGTATCAAATTAATAACAAGGTTTTTATAGATTTTATAATATTCAACTTTTTAATATACAAAAGGGTAATCAACAGGTTTAGAACAAAGACGCGACTATAGCTGTTTCACGAACGCGTGCCTCTCATGAGTTTCATATTTCAAGTATTATCTATATAGTATTTATTTAAAGTTAAATGTATCGAGAACATAGTCTGTAAGGTAAAATAAGATTGTATATGCTTACTATATTTACATTGCCAAAGATTTTCAATATTTACTGTTTACAAAGCAATTATTGTCTGAAGGTGAATACTAATAATAATAAACATATAACAAACAAATAATCTGCTCATCAACTTCATCGTCGAATGCATACAATAAGTGCGCATTGATATCTTCAAATTCTCCACTTCAATCTTCATACTAATAACTAAAGTGAGATATTTGAATGCGGCAACCGACAGATGGCAGTACTATTCAGTCTCGCTCTGTCTTTTTCTTCCGAATCAACAGCTGATCACGCGACACATATTGCCGTAACGTTTGTTTTCGGTTGTATCACGCTACTGTCGTACCTACCGATTGTTGTACTTCTTTCGCGTTGCAAATATCGACGATTTTCGTCATGGTAAGTTGTAGATATTGCTTATTAATAAATTAGCTAGTTGGAGTTTCATACTTGTTTTGCAACGAGTGAAATTTCGCTATGAATAAAGATGACGAGTTTGTTGGTTAGGATAAACAAACAACTTTTTAAATAAAAAATGTCTCTCCTTGCAAAAGAGTAAATGGAAGCACAGGGACCGGGAAATCAAGGAAACTTGGAGTCCTTATGCAAAAGAGTATGACCCACTGAAGGCAGGTAGTATCGATGGAACTGATACAGAGCCCCACGATAGGGCAGTTACCAGAGCGATTAATTCTCATTACGAGCCACCGCATGGGCTGAAATCTAAGCCTGAGAGAACTTTGTTTGTATCCAGATTTGGACCCAGTGTGGATAAACACGATTTAAAGGACGTGAGTGTTTTAAGTAATTTTATTTTCAAGTTGAATCCGCTGTTACTCATGGTAATAATGTATTTCAGTTTTTTTCAAAATTTGGAGAAGTGGTTTCTACACAAGTTATTTACGACGTAGTCACTGGACACTCGATGTGCTATGGTTTTGTAGAGATGAGGTCAGAAGACGATGCTTGGAGGATAGCAAGGAGATTGCCAGATTTGAATTTGATGGGCCATAAGATATTTGTCGACTTTGAGGTGGGTCGTACTATGAAGGGCTGGAAACCTAGAAGACTGGGTGGGTACATCACCTGCACTACCACAATGGCAAATTGTAGTCTTTAAAAATAGATTTTTCTAAACAAGCTCTGAAATGTATTACTTTAGGTGGTGGCTTTGGTGGTAAGAAGGAGTCTGGACAATTGAGATTTGGAGGAAAGGACCGTCCGTTCAAAAAGCCATTTTTGCTGAATGTGCCACAACACATGAGAGACTGAAGCTTCCTCGAAAAGCAGGTTACATTCCTAAACGTCATCTCTCGAAAATGCATAATCCCCGATTAACTCATCAGCGCTCGTTTAAATTTCAGTAAATCGTCAGCGTCGGGGGCAGCTCCAATTCTCTCTCCCAAGAAGAATCTCACCTCGCCAACGGCAGCGAAAGCTCGCGAGAAACGGAGACACGATAATTGGACTAGGTATACACACGATACTCGCTAGGTATACAGAACGACGCGAAGTCTCAGCTGGCTGCCTCTTGAACGCTGCCGCGACAGCTCCTCTCGAGAGCAACTTTATACTGGGCGGTAGCGCGACGCCCTCTCTGCGGGCCGCCATATATGGTGGCCTCGGCCCCAGGCTGCATCAGCATACTAGTAGCAACAGACTAGCAGCTCGAGCTCCAGAAGAGAGAACGAGAGTCGAGAGAGAGAGACAGAGAAGCGAGAGAGAGAGAGAGAGAGAGACTGCTCTGCGCATCCCTCGGCTTGATAACGAGTAGGCAAGGTCTCGATCTCGCAGCCCCCATTCCGTGCAGCGAAGGTCGCGCTGACGGCGGCTCGCGTTTCACGCGCGTTCTTTCTTTTATTCTGATTCTTCTTCTTTCGATTCTGCTACTGTCGCTGCTGCTGCTTCTTCTTTGCCGAGCGCAGCTTTTTCGTGGGACTTTTTGTTTACGCTTTCGGGAGAGCTTTGCTTACCCCTACTCTTCGCTCTCTCGCGCCTACGCTGCGCCGAGCGAGCATCCGACTTTAGATGAAAGTATTTATATGTATATTTTCATCAGCCTGAAACCGATACCGCGGACGGAGAATAGTCACCGGGTGTATGATTTTTTTTTTTTTTATTTTTTAGAGGGGAGGGATCTACCGTTTGGTGGACTCTCCGCGGTTGACTTTTGTAATTCTGGAGTTTTTGATCAATCACACCAGAAGTTATTTTTCTCGGCTTGTTTTTGTTCAATTGGCCGGCTTTCTTGCGAACGATTCCGTTGGATGCTCCGAGTCGGTATGTTGTAATTTGAATTTTGCAAGAGAATTCCACGATGAATTCGCGTTGAGAAATATGTTGGATTATTGAACTCGAGATGGGTTTTGTAAAGTTCAAGAAACTTTGATTGCGATTAAAGTGTGCAATGGTCAGTAAATAAAATGAATTTCTCCACGATTTCGTTGTTGTTGTTGTTTTCTATGCTGTTCACGCAAACCGAAACCTGAGTAATAAAGTTGTGTTTTTATCATGTCACTATTCCGGAGCAGCTTCTTTTAATACAGCTGATCTATTAATAAAAGTGCTGGATGCGGATTGTGAAATTAAGAAACGCACCGCGCGACACGTACGCGCGCTTTTTCCGCTTGACTCGTCGTGGTCAACTGTACAAATGCGTGTTTTTCAAGTTATGTCCGTTTGGAAAAACCAAATGTTTACCATTAGTTTGAAACTTGTAAATCCGAATAGAAAATAGAAGCAAAGGCAGTTGGTATCGATACTTTTAGAATTGAAAACGCGACAGTATCATCGACCCCGCGTCTGTCCGTCTGACCACACTCGGTCCTTTCTACTGCAAGCGCAGCGCCTCGCGCTCTAGTACCCGCTCCAATGTCGATCCAATCATACAGCGATAGGCATCGAGGAGAAATAAGTTCATTAGGGATATATCAACCCGCAACCCTCAATCAATTGTACTTGTACAATTATACCCGTAACCCATCCGACAATAGCCCCCAGGTAGGAGCTCAGCGTTCTCTCTCTCTCTCTTCGGAATGGGGAAAGCTGGTCATGATTTCCAGGGCGGGACTGCTGCACTAGCCACTACTCTGGGATGTAGTGCGTGATCTCTCCCTTCCTCAAATACGATCCCCACCATCGTCTGGTTACAGGGTCGCGACGTATGTATTCTCGTCCAGCAGACTCGAGTCGAGCGCAGTAGCGCGAGGAGAGAGCCCCGCAGCACACCGCCGATCTCTCGTACGCTTTAACACACAGAAATAGGTATTCCTCGGCGCTTGCGCCTCTCTGCCGTAGGGCCCCTAATAATCCGTTCGAGAGAGAGAGAGAGAGAGAGAGAGAGAGAGAGAGAGACACGGTTAATTATAGAACGTCTCGGGTAGAGAGAAAGAGACAGCGGGGGAGGGAGTAAGAGACTGTGTGCGCAAGAGAGAGAGAGAGAGAGACTCGACTCCGGGCAGGGCGCGAAGAGGTCGGACAGCCAACTCTCAGAGCCGCTCTAGTCTTCGCGCGGACTCCACATTCCAACGGATAACGCTCGACTGCTCATCCCCCGAGTGTCACACCAAGACGCGCACTGTATACACTCTCGTCTCTTTCTCTCACACACACAGTTCCCGAGTGTAAGTCTCTCTCTCTCTCTCTCCTCTCGATTTTTCTAATTTGCGTACCTCGAAGCGATTAAACGATCTCTCGATCCTTTACGCGCTTCGACTTTTCAGTGTGCCGATTTTTCTCTCGCTATCTCTCTTCTCTCTCTCTCTCTCTCTCTTTCTGTGCTTGCGCGAGCTTTTCTCCTGTACAAAGTGCGAGCGTTCGTCCAACCCGCTTGTAAAAGACCGTCTCTCTCGCGTAACGTCGCGTAATCCAAGTGCTGTCTACATTGTGTCGCTAGTGCCAAAAAAAAAAAAAAAAAAAAAAAGAACGAAGGAGGATCCGATCGGACAAGTGTTTCTTTTAAAGTAACTGCTGCTGGAAGTGCACCAAAGTGGGACCGACGTAACCGGACGGATCAACGACCGTGTCCACTGCGAAATTCCGTCGCTCTTCTCTGCACCGCCTACGCGCGTTTCAGTGCTTCTTACAATTCTATCGAATCTTCTGTACGCGTCACCGTCATCCATTCTATTCTCACTCGAGTGCGTGTATGCGTGTGTTCTAATAATACCATCGAGCTTTCGAAATAGCCCGCAAGCTCGCGCTTATCCCTTTTTTTTTTTGTTCCTTAAAAACGATCTCGGCGGGAAAAATCGGCAAACGCTCGTATAGGCAGTCGACGCGAGGGAAAAACGGAAAGCCGTTAACATTGACAAGCGCAGTTGGAAACGCGAGAAGCTCCCGAAATCGAGCCGCGCCATGTTGGACCGGCAGTCGCTACTAAAATTAGTCAGCCGCGAGGAAGGGATCGCCGCGCCGGCTCCTTATAGAGAGCTTGAGCTTGAGCTTCGCGCCGTCACCGTGGCGAACGTATCGAATTACTGCTCGTCGAACGAGTGAGAGATAGAGAGAGAGAGAGAGAGAGAGAACTTTGCGATATTATCTCGTTGTAAACTTGAACGCTGTTTATATGGATGCCCTTTTTCTTCTTTCTGTTGCAGCACCCTAACTTCCCAACATGTCGGACGACGAGGAACAATACTCGTGAGTATAAGGAATCGATGTGGCCGTCGCTTTTATCATACGCTTATGTATAATTATCTCTCGAATGTTGTATTCGCGGTTGATCGGTGCCGACACTTAATGGTTTACTCTTACGTGTATTCTAGCGAGTGACGATAACGAGGAATAAGTTGAATATTATTAATCGCATCCGTAAGTTGCACGAAAGATCCATCAGGAAATCTATGTATAGTCCGTCACGCATATTTACGTTCCATGTACAAACAACAACAGACATACACGTCACGCACGATTTTGTCAAATTCCTGTCTTTTACAACGAATAACTCATCTGTGCCGTGTAATCTCACCGGTTTTATTGTCCATAGAGTCAGATCTGTGTCCCTTTCGTTGTCGAACCTTTTTTATGTCTTGTCACTCCACCCCGTGACGTATAACGATTTTTTGCAACATTTTTTGCCGCAAATATAATTTTCACGTATCAGCATGTCATTAACCGTACTGTTTTTCCATTTTTATTTTACAGCAGCGAAGAGGAGGTTGAAGAAGTGTAAGTGTCCTCCCCTTTTCTCCTCTATACATACGCACATCTCTCCGAAACTAACCACCTTCTTTCCTTTCTCTTTGCAGGAAGTAAGTTCCAGTCGCGGATATTATGCCGCATACTCCATCTTATTCAATATATATACATCAATTTTAATCAAGTTCCCCCAGCCCCGATCTCGCGTTCGTTCGTTCTTTATTCATATTTGTTTTTAGAGTATTAAAAAAAAAGTAGAGTAGAACAGTCGTCCCGTCCCAGACTAGTGAACAATCTAAAAGAAAAAAGAAACTTAAAAACGCAATCTAAACAGAAAATCACTAAAAAAAAAAAAAACAAGCTCTAAACTCTATTCGATCGAAAGCCGAGAATAGCCTGCGACCGTTAGAAATTTTTCCTCGCTGCGTATATACGTTTCGGAATTCTAACGCGCGCGCGCGCGCATTACGCAATATTCTCGCGCGGGTTTTGATAATCGCGCGCTTCGTCGTCGTCGTCGCCGAGAAAGAAAGAGATGAAAAAAAAAAAGGGAGGAAAGAGAGCAGAAGAGGCGAACTCTCGAAATGCCGGCCGGTTTAAAATTAGAGCGTGTGTTTCCTTCACGAAAATAGAGCGTCCGTCCGGATAGCATAGTGGCACCGTCGTCGCGCACCGACTTCTCTCAGGCAGCCCACCCGGATACGAATTTAGTAACACGATTTTTCTCTCTCTCTCTCTCTCTCTCTTGCTCTCTTTCTGCATATATACATTTTCTCGCGTTATGTATACAGAGCGCCGATGTATAGCGCGCGTGTTATTTTCTCTCGGAAAATGCGATTTTTCGAAGAGTCGTGGAAAAACGTCTCGGAGGGAACAAAAGCTCTCTCGGGATATTGAGTAAGCTCCGCGGCGACCGTTGCCTCATACACGCGCGCGAATCCGCGTTTCTCGCGTTATTCTTAGCCCCGAGAAAGGGTATGTATACGACAATGGGCGGTAGCGGTATTTTTGGCCGCTGATGAGGTTCATCGAAACAAATCCGGCCGAGAGAACAATTCGACGCGGACCGCGCGCGAATCGAAAAAATCGGAATTTATCGAATCCGTTTATGATCGATCTCCCCCTGAACACCCCCCCCCTTTTTTTAAATTATACTGTATCAAAAGGCCAATAACTGACTCTGGTTTTTCTCTTTTTTTGTTCTCTCCATCTCTCTGTCTATCTATCACCACAATAAAAAAAAAAAAAAAAACAACACACAAACCCAACCAAACATGGTCTCAATTACCGAAAAAAAAAATCAACCATCACCACGTACGCGACGCGCGATTCGATTCGATACTTGATCGAACGACAGGCAACCGGAGAAGAAGATCGAGTAAGTGCCAGACTTGACTGTCGTGCATTGTATTTAATGCCGCAAACTTTTTTATCCTTTTTTTTTTCTTCTTTGTTTGTCTTTACACATGTCTTTTTTTTCTCTTCTGTAATACTTTTCTTTCTCTTTTTTGTTTTCCTTCGGTGATGCGATTATCGCAGTCTTTCATTGTATACGTGTCCGCTGGTTTTATCTTGAACAACAAACTTATACCTCGCACGGGATGCAGCACGACCACTGTGTACCGTTGTTTTTTTTTTCAAAATTTTTTCAAATTTTCTCTCGAATTTTTCTCGCTGTTTCATCGAGAGCAAAGAGAGATAGGTCGTGCTGCAACTTCGTCCGTCGCTGCTATTGTAAACGTTTTGTTATTTTCGTGCTCCGCAGACTTTTCTAATTCGCAACTGTCTATCTATTATTTTTTTTTTTATTTTTTTCTTATTTTCTTCCTGAACATTGTATGGCATCTGTCTCTATCTCTGTCCGCACTATTATTCTCTTTCTAAAGCGTGAAACGATATGATCTTCTCTTTTAATACAATTATTTTGTGCAGTCGTTTTTATTTTTATTTATTTATTTTTTTATTTTTTTGGCCGTATTTATCACTATAAGCATTAAAACAATTATAGCTTGCTATTTATACGCAGTTGGTTTTCATGTGATGTCTCGTATTTCGTACTTTCGTATGACAATAATAATAATTTAATATTTGCGTACTATCTCAGTGGTTTTTTTTTTTCTTTTTATAATCACGTTATATGTTTCACTCAGTGTCACAATAATCTCTATACTGCCGCAGTTTTGATATTATCCGTAGCGCAGGCGATAGCGATTGGTACATATTTTTATCTAGAATAATACACGGCCCTCTAACGCTGGTAATAATAATAATATACTTGGTGTCCATAGGATTTATTCAGAGTAAATGTCGCCGCTATGAGCGTTATAGCTTTTTGCTGCAAATATAAGTACATACGCGTAGATAATATATTGCCTTTCCTATATACTGTATACTCGCACGCGAAACACGAACGTACAGAAAATGAAAAACACACTCGAAACAACATACGCACGATACTGCCGCGTGCATTTTCACAACTGTCTCTCTTCTTCCGTTGTGTGTACTGCACATCAATAATCATTAATCACTCACACACACACACACGAACACTCAATCTCTCTGTCTGTCTCTCTCATCTGTCCACCCCAGTAATAATCATACTTCACCCACCTATACACACATAATTATGATGTCACAGTATCATATATATGTCTGTCTCATGTGTACGTGTGAGCATATATATGAACATTACATCACTGATCAGTCTCTTTCTATCTCTCACTCTCTCTCTCTCTCTCTCTCTCTCTCTCTCTCTCTCTCTCTCTCTCTCTCTCTCTTTTAATCCCCGCTCGCGATGCAGCACACTATACGTTATACACGCGTGTATAATAATACGTCTCGAATTTGTTTTAAATATTCCCGTTATATTCTCGTCTCGCGACGAGCCATCCACGGGGTGTGCATTCGCTTCTTCGCGCCTCGGCTTTTCTGAAAATAAAAGAGGCCTCTCTCTCTCTCTCTCTCTCTCTCGCAGACGCACATATAGAGAGATAGAGACACACGCGGATTGCCGCCCGTTTATTTTTGTGTCGTGCTATCCGATTCCCCTCGATTCCGTGTTTTTTTTTTTTTTTTTTTTTTTTTTTTTTTTTTTTTTTTTTT
>QLSS01000011.1:2646803-2670626 GCA_024372645.1 Trichomalopsis sarcophagae
TTTTTTTTTTTTTTTTTTTTTTTTTTATTCTTCTTTACTTTTCCTTCTTCCTTTCGTCCGCGAGCGGCAGTCCGCGTGTTTTTTTTTTCTGATATAAAATACAACGGATAGAGAATCACGACTTCTAAACGAAAACACGTTAAAACAGTTGACCTAAATAATGAGATGACTAAATTATTAATATCATTCACACGGCGACGGGTGTGTACCAGAAGGATATGTGCATTTTTTTTTTCTTTGTTCTCACGCTTCTTGACCAATAATCTCGAATTTTACAAGTTATGCCACTGTGTAACCCTTGTTGTAATATGTCTAAGAGTATAATAATAATGAATTAATATGTGATGATGATGTATACGACATCAGGATATGATGCGAAAGACATAAAGCTTGCCGTTGAAAAAAAAAAATCTCACACACACCATGATGATTATATCCTTGAACTTTATTAACCGATCTGTACTTTTTCTCTTTTTTGTAGGGGTAGGGCGTCCCAAAAGTAAGTTGACACTCTCGAGGTTGTTGTTAATACATATGTAAATTGAACGTCGTTAACAAACTTTTTTCCACTTTTTTTTTTTTTTGTTCTCTTACCAAACGTTTAATATTGCCCAAGCTGTCTGTATCTCACAAAACAAACCCCGCGATTACAAGCCTCTATTATGTTCTTAATCTCCATTGGACGCTTCAGTGAACCGTTTATGCATATATAGTCGACGCTGGAATTCGCGCGTCGATGCGAATTTCTCCGTCTTATTTGTTATTTTATTTTCTCTAAAGTTGAAACTTCACTGAAGAGCCGCAGCAGCATAAAATAATAAAACTATATATACGTGTCTTAATGTGCCCTCCCTCGTGGCTCACACCAAAACGTGTTCAGTTTTTTTTTTCTTTACTATCCTCACTATGTTTGTCAATAATCATTAACGATTTTGGGTGTTACATTTGTACACGTCTCGCAGTCGATGCGCATTCTTGCCTCGATTTTGACCGGTTATCGCATTCGATTGTTTTTTTTTTATCGCGCAAACTACTCACTTGTAAATCGCGTAAGCTTACGATCAACAGCCAACTTTCTGCACAGCTAAAGTCTCGCCGGGGATAAAACGCGCGTGTACGCAATTACTTCGCGCTCGTCAACTCGTGTCCAATCTAATTCTGAATTCGTGTCAAACGTTGACAGTCGCGGCCTTGGGCGGGAAAATTTAAACTCGGCCGCTCGAGCTTGTGATATTATTCGCCAGAATGGCCTGTAGCTACACTTTGTTTATCGCGACGATTTTTTCTTTTGATTTTTGTCGATGTATGATGTTATACATATACGAAGGATATCAATAGCGTATGTTATTCGTACATACACGCATATAACTATAATCCCAGAACATGTCTCGCAAGCATACATTTTACGTAAAAGCACGGCCTCATCCTCTGTGAAGTCGATTGTCGATTAATACGAAACCGATTGATAATTAATAATAATAATAATACGTACTGATCGTATAATAAATTATTAATAATAATTGGCACTAGCCTAAGGCTTCTCAGCACTACTATTCTGTCTGTTTTCTCACAACACATATACGCGTACACACATAAAAACCTAATCCTATATTTGCCTGTACATATAATACGTTCTGTCTCTGTCTGCGTGTGCTGTGGCTATCTGTGTCTATGTCTGGCAAGGTGCTTATGCGTGTCTATTTACTACAACACTTATAAACCAAACAAGCAAACACATACGCCTACTGTGTCTCTGTCTTATGGCTATATCATATACTATATCTATAGTAATAATATACGTATATATCTGTATGCGTGTGCGTGCGCGCGCGCGCGCGCGTGTGTGTGTGTGTGTGTGTGTGTGTGAGCATATATCAATATGTGAAAAAAGCAGCCAGTTCTGTCCGTTATTGTATACGTCCGCTTGTCCGCTACGCCGCAACAACGAAAAGAGTGTGTAAAAATTAGAGCAAAAAAAAAAAAAAAAAGAAAAAAAAATTTGGGCAACGAGGAGAGGCGGACTGTAGTATATAGACGGCGGGATAGCTCGACGGTATAGCGAGGAGTATAGCTGTCGCTCCGAAAACTAAAGAGATCTACTTTTGTTGTTTTCGCTCGTCGCGCCTCCAGGGAATCCGGTGAAAATGTCGAGTTCGTGAAGGTGAGATATAATCCTAATTCTCTGTATATATTGCTATGACGCAGAGAACGAGGTTTTCATACAATTATTTATATCGCAACAGAGACAGGAACAAAAACGTAGCGACCTCGACGAACAGCTCAAGGAGTACATTTCGGAATGGAGAAAACAGAGGGCAAAGGAGGAGGAAGAGCTCAAAGTGCTGAAGGTAAGCGATCGTTGATCGAACATTTATTTTTCATTTTTTAACGTATAACTAACGAATCGCGTATTAACCGATAACCCTTGGATTCGCAGGAGAAGCAAGCGAAACGCAAGGTCTCGCGTGCCGAGGAAGAAAAGCGCCTGGCACAAAAGAAGAAGGAGGAGGAGGAGCGCCGCCAACGCGAGATCGGTAAGGAAACTTGCGATTTTTTTTTTTTTTTTTTCATTTCTGCGAAGAATTTCCAAGACTTAAAAATAAATCGAACGCTCGCTTATCGCAGAGGAGAAGAAACAGCGGGACATCGAGGAGAAGAGACGGCGCCTCGAGGAGTCCGAGAAGAAACGCCAGGCTATGATGCAGGCGATGAAGGACCAGGCGAGCAAGAAAGGACCCAACTTCACCATCACGAAAGGAAAGGACATCGGTGTAAGTATCAGCTCGGTAGCTCTTGATGCGGGGATGTAATTTAAATTTAATGCGAGATTAATGTTAACGTCCTTTCCAATGCTTGCAGGGCGGACCCATCTCGTCGGCACAGCTCGAACGTAACAAGACGAAAGAGCAGCTCGAGGAGGAGAAGAAAATTTCTCTGAGCATCCGCATCAAGCCCCTGGAGATCGAAGGCTTTGGAATCGATAAGCTCCGCAACAAAGCCACCGAACTGTGGGAAGCTATCGTCAAGTTGGAGACGGAAAAATACGACCTCGAGGAGCGCCAAAAGCGTCAGGACTACGACGTAAGTTTTGGCACGAATTCCGTTATTATATCACGGTAATGACGACTAGTAACGAGTAGTAACTCTTGACTTTTATTACAGCTTAAAGAGTTGAAAGAACGTCAAAAGCAACAGTTGAGGCACAAAGCTTTGAAAAAGGGTCTGGACCCTGAAGCCCTTACGGGCAAATACCCCGTGAGTATATTTAATTTATGATTCGATAGGAGCACCGTATATATATATTATATCCTCGGTTAACCATCGCGATTTTCCATCCTTTCAGCCCAAAATCCAGGTAGCCTCCAAATACGAGCGTCGCGTGGACACCAGGTCCTACGATGACAAGAAGAAGCTGTTCGAAGGCGTGAGTATTCTGCGACCAATTTTCCCACCCCAAAACTTATATATACTTACCCAGAGAAATACGAATATACTTGGAACAAAATATGTACTGTATACAGACAGACATCACACACAGAACTACCATATGATAATATGTATAAATTTAAAAACGCGAGGATGTCTTGACTTGAATCGCAGGGCTATAATACGCTTTACGCGGAATACCATGAGAAACTTTGGAAACAGAGAATGGAACAGTTCATGAAACGCACCAAAAGTGAGTCGACGACGATCCCCATCAGCAGCGAGACTATCGTGTTTTTTCTTCTTAATCAAAAACAATTCTCACCCTTCGTCACTTAATTATCTCGAGAGTTATTGTGCCTATTTTGCTTGCTTTTTCTTTTGTTGTTGATGGACCATGGTTTTTATCTCACGTTTTTTTTTCTCTCATCGCAACGACTGCAGCTGCAGCAATAATAATAATAATAATGTAATCAAGTCGGTGTTGTTCCACCCTTTATTTTCTGTACAAATAATTAATAACTCGCACTTTTGGGAAAACTCTAGAGCACCCGACCCCAAACCTTTTTTTGGAATTAACCCCGTATTTTTGCCCCAAGTGACTGACCGAGAGACACCCAAGAGTACATAATCCGTTGACAGCCGTGTTTTTTGTACAGCCCATTCAATCGATTGTAATTAATAACGAACGTCAGTATGTCCCTAGTTGCCCCCCCCCCCCCCCTACATAGTCCATATCTAAATCTAAAAGAGAAAGAAGCAGAAAGACGGAAGAGAGACATAGCAGAGGGAGACGAGTATATATCCCCCGGCGAGTTGTTGTGTGTCAATCCCAGCATGCCATGGTTTTCGTTACAGGGCCTGACGGATGCCATCAAGGAGACCACGGAGAAACAATGGGCTCAGCAGAAAGACCAGTTCCTCGCCCGCCAGAAGAGTACGTATATATGTTTGCCCTCACGAAACCCCTCATCTAGAGCTGTCGATTCACCGTTGTCTCTACCTCCTCTTACTAAACCTCGAGTCTTGTAGAGTCTATAACTTTCTGATGGTCGAGTGGGGTGTTTTATTCGAATTTTTATATATATATATCTTATATTGAAAACCACTCGATCATGCTGAATAATAGAGCAAGGTACAGAACAAAAAAAAAATACTAATCCCTCCCTTATTTCGTTAAAAAAAAAAAACAGCGAAGCTGCCCAAGTGGTTCGGTGAGAGGCCAGGCAAGAAGGCCGGAGACCCAGAATCGCCCGAAGGTGAGGAAGACGTGAAGGCTGCCGCCGATGACGACCTCGAAGAGCCTCAGTTCGACGAAGAGGAAGACGAAGAGGAGGCTAGCGAAAAGGAGGAAGGCGAGGCCGGTGAAGAGGAAGAGGAGGAAGAGGAGGAGGAAGAAGAGGAGGAGGAGGAGGAGGAAGAGGAGGAGGAGGAAGAAGAAGAAGAAGAAGAAGAGTAAAAAGTACTTTTTCTCTTCGACAATTCTTCGTTTACTCTTGCGAATCAACTGGCCTTCTAATCTTATTACTCCTCTTTCGAATATACCACCGGCCAATATGAGAGAGAGAGAGAGAGAGAAAAAAAAAGAGAGAGAGAGAGAGAGAAAGTGAGAGGGAGAAAAATAAAATCGATCCATACACGGCACACTACGCGGCGACGTGCGTGCAACAATATTACTTTAATTTATATTATATACATATATATTATTTAAAATAAAAAATATTCACCAACTCATTTATCACGGACCAAGCAGTTTTTGTTTTCTTTTTTTTTTTTAAAGGACCATTACTGTCCTTCTGTTAAATGTTGCTCATATCATCTGTTATTCCCGTCAATCAGAGTAACTGTGTCACGTCTAGTAAAGTACAGAACATTACGAGTTGTAGGCTTTCGACGATTTATGTTGGTATTTTAAATTTCGTATATATTATGATCTATGGCCAATATTTTACATTTACCGCTAGAACATTATTGTTTTTTTTCTTTTTTTTTTAATCTACAACTGGCTGAAATGATTAGCCTGCCAATAAGCGCTGTTATCTGAAATTGACATGTCTCTCGCTTAACGATATTGTAAACATAAAGCTAAGCTCGTTGTGAGCAAAAAAAAATCAAGACCTCGGTGTGCCTCAAATTATTTCTCCTAACGTTAATTTGCTTCTCTTCTAGTATGGACTGCCTTTTTTCGCCTTGTATAAAGAATGCCATACTAGACGACGCATTACCCCACTTCTTCATTTAAAATCAGAGCGAGGGGTGAATTGATTTAGTGATACGTGTAAAAAAACGACAAAAATAAAAAAAAACTGGATTTCTATATGCTTGTTAACGTCATGATTTCTCTACAGAGATAATAATCGCATTTTTCATTCGAGTTGAAATCGAAAACACAATCATGTAATTTATTTGTAATGAAAAGTGAAAACCTGTTAACGTATGTACAGAGTCAATAAATATTTGTGTTGGTAAACAAACGTGTGTAGTGATATACATGAACGTCCAAACTCACTAAGAATACCTATTGTATATAGAGTTGATAACGGCGCTTAGTCTCTCATAGTCCATCAAACGAGTAGATCATGAGTCGTAAAAGTGAAAAAATCGGAAACATTTCTCGTGCTTCATCTTTAATTATATCTGGAAGAGGTACGTCGACACCGATCGATGAGCCAACAAAAATATGTGTCGATCTAACTTTTAGAAATCAAGATAATCGTGCTAAAAAGTCATTAAACTTCTTGCATCCAGCGATCGAATACGCAAACAAGCCGATCTTCGGTACGTATGCATCACGAGCGTTGTTAATGAATAAAGAGCGAGGAACGAATCCGAAACGAGTAGGAATTCACGTTTTTTCCTTAATTGTAGGTCGGCGAAATTTACAGTTGCTGAGCGACTGTGCAAATGAAGCTGCGAATGTCGCGTATGTATATACATATATAGGACACGTTACACTTTCCTCGCTATAACTGTCGTATGAAAATGTTCATTTATCACTGTTTTTTCTTAAAATACAGACCGGAGTTTGGATTTTCTCTTCAGGCAGGAGAGACCACTATCGGATTCGTAAATATCTTAATGATTGATAGCGTTTTCTAATTTCGAGTAATATACAAATTATAACGATATATTTCATACGTATATAGAACGATCCAATCACCGATACAATTTCTGCGGAGAAAACGCTGTCGTCCAATCGTTCGAAGACCGAATTAAAAAAAATTAAAAGTAAAGGATCACTTAATACGGCCAAAAAAGTACGCAGCGCTTCGAGAACGCAGGAATCCACTGTGAAAGAATCGAAAAGTC
Organism: Trichomalopsis sarcophagae; assembly: GCA_024372645.1. Lineage (NCBI taxonomy): Eukaryota > Metazoa > Arthropoda > Insecta > Hymenoptera > Pteromalidae > Trichomalopsis > Trichomalopsis sarcophagae. The sequence goes on from QLSS01000011.1 coordinate 2,653,539, forward strand.
GTCGATCGATTTCTTCGAGAAAAACATCAGTTTCCTCCACGGTGAATATTTCATTTCGAGAATCTCAGTTTAGCAATCGAGTCCATTGTTGTTTCTTTCTAACGGTATTCTCTTCCACGCAAAAGAACAAGCACCGATCTAATCAGAGCAATCCAGTTTTCAAAGTGACTCCCAAGTGCCCCAAATCTCCTCGGAGTCTAACAACGATTCGCGCAAAAGCAAAGGAGCGTCGCGAGCGTAGAAGCTTGGTGAAAAAGGACGAGGAGAAATCTAAGATTCCGGTGAGACAAAACGAAGCTGAAAACGAGAATTACGTGGGTAAAATTCCAAAGTGTCCCAAGTCCGGAATGCGTTTGGTTGATACTCGAACGGAATTCAAGATTAAAGAGGCCATCCCTGTTTTCAAGCACACGAATGGATCGTCACAGGAAAAGACGAAGCCTTTCAAGTCATCTCTATTAACATCGCTTGGAATACGGAAAAAGAACGTTGGTAAAAAAATGTGCAAGAGCAGTGCTTTATCAGAGGTAATTCGCTATAAGCTTGCGGGATGTATGTGACTCAATGTGCAAGATCATTCTAATAAATTGTTTTTATCTTTGAATTTACAGTGTTTAAAGGATCTTAAATCCAAGGAAAAGAATGCCGCGGACACAGAGAAGCTTGTAGTTTTTAAGGCTGGACCTATTAGAACGTATGCACCAGTGCAACCAGTTAAACCACGTCCAATCACTCTCCCTGAATCTCCTAGAATAGGCCAATGTCACCGTCTACACACGTGTCCGCGCTGATTCGGTATAAATTCACACTGATTGCATAGAATTTTAATTATTCAACATGCCTTTATAAAAAGAATTTTAATAAACGTGCACGAAGTAAAAGAGTAAACGAAAATTATTATTTGTCTAATTTTTATTAGGACATGTGAAAGACATACAGTTGTTACATGTATATTTATGGTCGAAGCATTTTTCGCATACCGACAAGAAAAAAAAACATCTAAATTATTAAAAAAATATACAATGGAAATTCACGTTCCTTTTTGGATATGTTGTGGAAATTTCGATCGAAATGTATGTAGTTTCTATATACATAATGCGCGATCGTGTTTCATCTTGCAATTGAGATAACGACGAAGCATAGTTATAGGTCCGATGGATATAAACATTCTTAAAGCGGTGAAACAAAAAAAAAGCATAGTTGTGATTTTATCCTTATGTACTTATGTTTATGTAGGTATAAGGCAACTTGTGTTTACACACATTTATGATATACATATATATCCTATAAGGCCGCAATTTATACATAATATAATAAAACTTTATAACAATGCACATAAAAATTTCAAATATTGCGGTTGCTTCTCAATTACCGTTCATTGTGATCAGTGCTAATCACACAATTCAGTGATAAAAATTATATTGGACGTATTCCTTTCGTACGTACGATCGATAAATGCATGACTATGAACGAGTCGTGTTTGTATAGTTTATAGTAGCTGCGTGAATTTGACTATAGAGATCAAACGGGGAATGCGTTGGTCGGAAAGCAATTATTTTAAATATAATCTACTTTTACAAGTACAACAATAAGTAAATATTTGTAAAATATTCTCTTCTTTTTTAATACTGCCACAAAAGTTAAGGGAATTTTTTTGCACGCCAGGTAGTGGTCAAACTCTTTATTTACATTATAGTTAAAAGATGAATTTTCTAAAAGCCGATTTCATCGTTGAGGAATGGAAGTTTTCTCTCTTTTTTTCTTTTGTAAACAAATACAAATTTTCTTAAGTACATTTCGACTCGTCTTATACTTTAACTAATCTCACTACCTTATTTAAGAATGATGATTTTTTACTTGGTAAAAAATGGAAAACAGTCTTTGCTGCACCAACGTAAGTACAAGTTTATATATTTTAAGGCACATCCGACTTTTCTCGTGGCAAATGGAATGTAAAAACGTTATTACTCGTCAATCAGGCCACGTTTTCTCGAGTAGTAAATTTTTCTAAAAACTTATAGATCCAGTCTTTCAAAGTTTCAAAAGGTAAACAATCGTCAGACAGGAAGTAAATTCGTACGAACATACGAAATCAAATGCCGATCTCAAGTCTTAGCAGTGATGGCATCACACACACAAGTGTTTAAAAGATATACAAAAGAATCAGGTTATTTGTCGTCGGTATCGTATCAAAAAAAGCTGCCTTTCAAGAAACATGGCACACGATCTACCAGAGCCTGAAAATTTCCTCAAAAATCTCGCCGTATAAAACTCTTCAGACTTTGAAGATTACACATAGCAGCGTCTCTCTATCTACAAAGTTATAACGCGAGTAAATTAATATTTTGGGGGAAAAAGCAGTGGTAGCACCAATGAAGAAAAATGCTTGCCTTGCACGGCAGAGATATGTAGAGTTACGCTGCTTTCTGTTGCGGCGGCGGTGCCTAGCGCACGACGCACACGCCTTCGTTGGATGCAAAGCTCGAAAAAACTTCACAATAGATTCAGCAAATCTGTTATAAATAGTAATACTATGTCTCGGGTTATTTTACGTTAGTCTAGCAGGTAAACGTATCGTTGCGATGGGGTCCCTGCCGGAAAGAGACGGGCCTACAATTGGGTCGTGATGACTGTCTTGCGAGTTATAACAGTGTGCTTCGCGGGACTCTGGGTCGTCGCTGGCGCTTGAGCTGGATCCGCAACCAACCAGGGACTAATGTCTGATGCTGCTGGTCCATCATCCTGTTGGAAATTTTATGAGAAAAAAAGAATTTTAGTTCAAGTCAACTGCAGAGATGCGATACAGGTTAACGGATTCAGATGGCACGCTGAAATATAATGATGTATCTGAATCTGTTAAAACAGCTCAAGCAGTGCCTGAAAAATCATCTCACACTACACGCACACAAAATATCACAAGGCGAAAATCGACGAATCACTAGCATAAAATTGCTACGATAAAGGACGAGACAAAAGAAACGATAAAAAAACTCTGCGCAAGCGATGATTCTTACTTTATGCGTGAGAGTAGTGGTGGTCGTCTGAATCTCCTCGGTTTTGACAACTCTCGTACCATTGGCTGTGGCAGTAGGTGGTGCTGCACTGTCGGGTTTGTCCTCGGTGGCAACAATCGCAGGTGCTTCCTCGACAACTGGCGTCTTCGGAGTGGGTGTCACAGGAACGGGCTTCACAAGAATCGGGGTCGGAGTCGGGCTCAAATCGTTCGCGAAGGGATTGAGCCCTAGGACCAGGAATGGATTCGAATCGATAAATGGATTCGTATTGATCTTCTTCTCCTCCGTCGGTGTCGTCAGTATTGGGATCAGAGGTGCAACAGGTACTGGTGTCGGAGATGTTGATTTGGTCGGTTCCTCTCCTCCAGTGACATGGTTCTCCTCTAAGATGCTGTTGTTGACGATTGGTTCGTCCGAGACGACGTTGTTCGTAAACGGGTTGAAGGGGTTCTGAGATCGGTTGGCCACCTTTGGACTGAAAGGAGTAGTCTTCTGCTGGATCTTGCCCCAGCTGTCCAGCGAGAAGTGAGTGACCGTAACCGCGTCGTCGACTGGCGAGGGACTCGTCGAAGTGCCGCTGACTGACAAGGTCAGCTTGTCGCCACCCTACATTGCGAGAGAGAGAGAGAGAGAGAAGCAGAAAAGCAACGACATCGTGTGTGAATAGGGCATGTACACCTCGAGTTAAATTTGATGGGTAAAATCTAGTTTGATAATTGTTTTAAGCTAATTCAATAAGTAATGAATGAGTCTTTGACCTTAAATGCCCAAGGTGTAAACCCGCTTGTTAAGCTAGCAACATAAATGAAGCGTCAACCCAAAATGTCAAAACATCAATTGTGATAGCGGAAAAAAACTCATAAATTTCAATAGCGACAAAATCAACGGCGAAAAGCGGACACACTTTAAAACATACCACAGAGACAATGGTCGCGGCATCGGCAGAATGTTGCGTTTTATCATTAACAGCAGCGGCAGCGGTGGCGGCGGAGGCGGCAACAATAGGCGTCGGCGTCTCGGCAGTCGAGATAGAAACCAAATTTGAATTCTTGCCTTGCTCGAGAGCTTTCGCTTTTAAAATATTGCACTTCAAAGACTCGGGTGGTATCGGCGTGCGCGGTTGCAGCGCTGTAGCACCTACCACCTGATTATTTGGAACTGGCGTGGACGGTGTGCAGGTAACGCTCTCAATAGTCAGACTGGTCTTCATCGGCTCCGTCTCTTTCTGACTGCTGGCTACGTCGGTTTGGTTTCTCGCCTCCAGAGGCTGTTGGTCCTTAGCAAGAGACCTGAGAATCGAATCTACCAGAGGCGAGGACGTTCCTTGAATGCTGCTGGCATCCGAAGAAGACTTTGTACTGCTGCATCTGCTCGGCTGTCTCTCGAGCCTTTCGGGTTCCTCTTCGGCTGTGAAATATAGAACAACGATAACGTAAGCAGATCATGTAGATTACATTATGTCGCGGACAGATAAGATAAACCGTTTCTCACCAGACGACGGCTGCGGCGTCGACTGATCCTGCACTTGGCGCTGTCTATCTCTGAGAACGTGGCTCTGTCTGCGGGCATAGCGCTGACTGGGTCGTCGCTCGAACTGAACCGTGCGCCGTGCACGGTTCAGCTGAGTAGTCTGGAACTCAGTTTTGCCGCTGTACCGGAAGCGGGAACCCATGCGGAAAAGATTTTGACGACCGTTTGCACCCTTCACTGGCGCTCGCAGTCGGAAGAACGCGTGGTGCTCAACGGCACACTTCCACAGATGCTTGCAGGCCTTCTCGTTTAGCAACCGAAAGACGAACGTATGCTCTTGCTCGCCCTTGCCCTCGTCGTCCTCCTCTACCACGACTAGAGTTAGTTTCTTCTTCTTGAAATCCAGTCGGCCGATCTTAGGCCAGACGAACAGGCCAATCTTTTGGTTGCCCTCGAACACGAGGATGCCCGTGGGCGTAAGACCGAGCGAGTACTCGCACGCGTCTTTGCCCATAACTGTGTGCATATCCACGCCATACATATCCAGCCATTTGGCTTTGCTCAGGTACGCTGATTCGGCTTGAGCCGGGCTCATGCCGGAACACTTTTTGTACTCTTCCAAGATTTCCAGCTCCAGCTGCTCGGTCTGCTCTGGTACAAAGCGGAACTCGGACACCGAGGCTGCTGTGTGCACCGTTGGGTCATAGTCACCGAGTTCAGCTGTGAGACAGATGCAAAATAGTGTTATTGTACCTGTCCAGGTAACCGTATAGCAATATGTAGGCAATATTTACATACATTGCAAAGTTAGCGCAGCTAGCTGAACTGTGGTTTGATGTGGGCAATGGAGTTTTCCTTCCAGAACATCTTGCTTCAGTTGCAGAAAGAATTGATACCGTGTCAATTCTTCTCTCAACGTATTTGGCTCCGACGAGTAAAATTTAACTTTTAGTCTCAGCGTGTACGGAGGCCCAACTGCGAAAAGTAACAATTATAATAAACAGGCCTACGTGCTTTGAACAGTTGCCACAGCCTACTTACTTTTAACTTGCTTTTTTATCGGCTTGGTCGGATCAAGCCAGTGCTGAACGTTATTGCTGTCCGTGTACTGCAGACCAAAGTAGTCCTTCTCTATCAGATCCAAGCTGTAGAACACCTGCTCGTACAAGTCGCTGGCCAGTGCCTTTTTCTACTCAAACAGAAATTGGACCATCAGTTCTGTTCAAAAGACAAGCTCATCGGCAAAAAAACCAATAACGAAGAATAGGCTCACCGATAGGTCAATGGGTAGATCGGCGCCGTCGAGGAGAATTACACGACACTGAACGATGTTCTTATTGCTGAGCAGCCGCTGGTTCTTGATCTGCGAAGAGGTCTGCTGGCCGCTGACGCTGCGGGCCCGGCGCCTCGACAAGAACCTCAGCATGATTCCGAGACTACTACTACCTCCTCCTGCTATTAGCGATCGTGGAGCAGTGGCTGATGATCGTTATCGCGGTGGCGGCGGCAGCCCGATCGCGACGTGGAAGTATCGCAACAACAGAGGATGATGGGCCCGCGGCGGCTGGCATTATTTCTCAATATCCATGCCACACTTTTTTTCAGCCGCTGCTAGCTGCTCGGCTGCTCCGCCCAACGACTCATGCACATGTCAAACGCCGAGAGAGAGAGAGAGAGAGAGAGAGAGAGAGAGAGAGAGGCACAGGTACGAGTGCACACACACACACACACAAGCGCAGGTAGATGTAGCTACACCCCCGCAACTGCACCGGACGCACAAAGAAGCCTCGGATTAGACTCCGCGAGTATATCAGCGGCAACGAGCAGATCAGACCTTCCTCCTGGCACTGGTTATTGTGGGCGTAAAGCACACCGAGCGGCTGCACGCGTGACAAAAATACGCTCGCGTTCTCTCTCTCTCTCTTCGATGCTTGTGTACGCACTGTCGTACGGATGCAATATATATATCGCGCGACGGCGGAGGAGAAAGACAACGGTATATAAATATATGTGTATACGCGTGTGTGTCGCGTAGCGACTCTGCCGTCGAGATAGTTCGAGAGCGGCGCGATGTGCAACAGCGGCGAAAGAGAAAGAAAGGTATAAGAGCGAGTAGACTACAGTACGTAAGTTAGGTAGGGCGCATGCGCAGCGATCCAAGCGTCCAATGTCCGCCGGTTTTAAGCCGATCGCTCCAAGTGAAGGCAGTTGATTGGCCGAGCCTGCAGGCCATATCGCCTACGTCAGAGCACCGCTCGCGATTATTTTGAAATTTTCGGCATTTCGTGCATTAGTGCAGCGTGACACTTATATATATATATATACGAAGCCGCGGTCGTCGCGGAGAAAGTGGAATGCGACGATGATGGAGATCTGGTGAGGAGGAGTGGGTGAGTGAAATGAATACTTGTACCTCTGTATATAGGAATACGTATATTTATTCGGTATTCTACACTGCGATGATTCTCCTGATTCATTTTCTCTCTTTCGGCTCTTCATGATTATTATGCTTATGTTTATCATAAAAAAAAAGGCGAGCGAAAATTGCGGGCAGCGCTTACGAGCGCGCGATTGACCTGACAGCGGCGATCCGTTATTTTTGTGTTTATAATTCATATTCTGTGTAGTAAAATAGAACATTTCGACGCTCACGGTCGTCGCTTTATTTAAGTATTTTTAGTACTGAGCGTGGTACTCACTTGTCTTTAAGTGATCTCCTTCAAGGTATTTACAGCTTAAAACGACTAAGGATACTTATTAAAGTCTAAACGTATACATAAATTCAAGACAACTGCATCTTGTACACAAAGTTGACTGAGATTAGCTATAGTTTTGCATTGGCTTTGGCTGCGAGAAGAGTACTCTGCTTTCTAGATTGGGATGATCTCAGTCTGCGTGTGCTATTCGAGCTTTGCATTGATACAAATGGCAGTGCGGCAGTTGTGCAACTTGTGTGTACCAACGAGTTGCTTTTAACAAAACTTAGGTTAAACTAAAGCTTTAACAATGCCAAATACAATAGCAAACAAAACTACATTGCTGTTGACTACAACTAAAGGAACAAACATTGTATCGTCGCTAGTAATACAATCGCTTAAAAATAGCTAAAAATTACATTAAAATAAGCTATATTTTACAAAAAGAACAATTTTTGTTGTTGCCAACTGTGGATTTTATGAAAATCCACAAACAAAATTCATTTAATGTCATAGACAACCTGACAGATTCCTGGCATAAGTAAGCTTATTAATTGATTGTAAGAATACTGTAGTTTATACGGATACATTTTATGGCAAAGACCATTAAAACTCGTGTTTAATGCATTAATAAGTTAATGTATCAAATTACCACTGCTGTATTAGACACCTTTCATCCCTGTTTCAGGGTGGTTTCCCTCTTACAATGTTGTAAAACGACATTCAAAAAGATCCCTGAAGAAATGCTTAGTATATAGTACTTTGTCCAACCATTGGCCCAATCATTGAATTTAAAAATAAATCTCTGACTATTCGTTGATAATCAACATTTTCAAAAAATATAAATTTCTAGACTCAATAACCAGGGCCAATGGTTAACCCTTACATATTGTGTATATCTGTGTTATCACTGTGAAGTACAAAAATTGCTGCTGCTCTCACAAGTACGGAAAACCTCTTATCACAATAGTAGATTAAAAAATTCCTTCCGACGTACAAAAAGCGCGTGGCATCCTCAGAAAGAAAGATACTCACGCCCGCAGATCAGAGGTATAACAAGTCTCATATCGGATAGGCAGTGATGAAGCTAGTTCCCGCGTGTGAACTTGGTTCCGTTTTCCATCTGCTACAATTTTCACTACTACACTAATTTGAGGTTCGTCAGAAATTAGATATAGCTCTACCTTCACTAAAATACAGCGATATCAAACGAAACGTTTCATTCAATGATTGTGCATATACTTCTCATCAGTGAATTCGCTCTAGCCTAACACGAGATGTCCTAATCGACTGCCTTGGCGTTCTTCGACTGAGCCTCGGCCTGCATAGAGGACAGGCGCTTCAGAAAGTTTCCGAACTGCTCGGCAGTTACAGGATCGTTAGCCCACTCGGTGGAGGGAAACGCGTCGAGAAATCTTTTCTGCAGAGTCTCAGAACTCACGGGCTTCTTGAACTCCGTGGTGTCCAGCTTCTCCTTCGACTTGGCTTCGTCGCTCGACTTCTCTTCGCTCGTCGTTTTTGTATCGTCTTTTTCCGTTGACGCGTCTCCGGCCTTCTCCATCACGGGCTTTGTACTGTCTACCAAATTGCTGATACTTTCGGTCACCACTGAACTTGAATCTGGACTTTCGGGAGACTTGTTGCTGCTCGTTACTTCGGAACCGGAGGAAGGCTGCTGCTGGCGGTTTTCCGGTTTGGATGACTTCGATTCGGAGGTACTGGAGTTAGAAGTGGCTGCTTCGCTAGCGCTTGGAGGAGGCGACGGGGAAGCTGTGGAGGTAACCCGAGGACTGGCTGAGCCTTGAGAGTTGCCCTCCTCGGCGGCGGAGGAGGTAGTGCAGGTTTCACTTTGCTCTGTATTCGTTTTCGACGAGTCTGCAATCGAATCGAAATATTTCAATACCATTCTTTTATCTGCATTGCAAAACCATAATGGAATTTTATTCTCACCTTCTTTAGAGCTCTCGACTTTTGTATCCTTCTGCTCGGTATTCCCAGAGTCAGTGCTACTTGTGGTCGTTTCGCTGTCTTTGGCAGTCGAGACTGGAGTGCTGGCTGTTGCTTTTCCAGGTTTATTACTACTTGGCAGCTTGGCAGGTGTTCCGCTGATCTGCTTTGCAATCGGTACGGCAAACGATCCAATGGACGATCTCGCCGGCTTGATAGGGGCGCATTGAGCTGCCAAATGACTCTTCTGTCCAACAGATCCGGAATTATTGCTGCTTCCGTTTTTGGAATCCTTGTTGGCGTTCGCTGCCGCGTTGGCGGCAGCTGCCATTCGAATTCTCGAATCCATGTGGAACTGTTCGAGGCTGGGTGACTGACTCAATGCGTAAAGACTCTGCAAGCTAGGGAAGACGGAGGACAGATTAACCGGAGGTGGACGACTGGTGGGAGGGGACGGGCTGGAGAAACAGGGTGCGTAGACCGGAGCACGACTCGGTGTTGGGATGTCGCCGATTCGATGGGCAGCGGGCGTTAGTGATCCCGGCGGGGCCCGATAGAATCTCTGGCCACCGGTCACGGTGACCACTTGACCATTGGTGGTATAGCTCGGAGCGTCGTCCTTCGTTGGAGGCTTTGGACTGTTCGCCTGTGACTGAAACGAAAAATCACGTTATCAATGATGGTTTCGATAAACGAATCCGTGAATTACAAATTGAGACAAGCTTACCCAAGTTGGTGGTTTCGGCTTGAATTTCCCAATAGGCGTGGGAATCTTCAGCGGATGGGTATCCACCTTCTTGGTCCCACTCAGATCCAAAATATTCTTTGCCTGTTGCATAAGCTGCTCCTCCTTTTTCCTTTTGGCAGCCGGTCCTTGTCCTTGAGGCGTCGGTTCCAGCGATGCCGGCTGTCTTCCCTTAGTCTTGGCTCCAGCGTTGGCCGCGGGCATCCTCATCTGACCGGATTTCAGCGCTTTTAATACTTTCGGGTCGACAGATTTGTCGTTCAGAGTGATGCTTGGATTAACTTTATCCAGTGTACTCTGGGCTTCCTTCGATCCTCGTGAGTCGATGACTGGGTCGTTCACTCGACTGGGGGATTTCGGCGCAGTCAAGGTGATGCTGAGGCTGGCGGGTATATTGAGGCCGCAACCGTCGAGCAAATTTCGCGTGTCGTTGGAGATCATCACCGAGGACGGCGGTGGCGGGTTCTTTGGAGATGTGGAGGTGACTGTGGGGTTGTTGTTAGGATGAGTGGAAGGACTACCAGCATTTACGTTCCCTACGTTTCCAATGGCGTTGAGGCTTTGCAGAGGCTGAATGTGCGAGAACAACATTATTAGCGAAACTGCGAGTATACTGGTACTCAAAACTAGATTATTTCAAAAGGCTTACCCTGGCTGGACTCGGTGGAGGCTTCGCGTAGACCATCGGCTTAGCCGATTGATTCCTGTAACACTTGACCGCTCCACCACCTCTCGTCGTGTTGACTCCCGCACGTTTTCCTGTCTGATACGACTGTGGCTTCTTCCGCACGTCGAAGATCGGCAGGCCCGGTGGGCATTTTCTCTTCACGGCACCAGCTGGTAAAGCTGAGGGCGGGTCATTGGGAAACGCGTAGACATCGATCGGCTGTTGCTCGTTACTGCTACTGATTGTCTGAGCCTGGGATGCGTTGTCTCCAGTCGTAGCCAATTGCTTCGGATCGCTGAGTCGGTCAGCGATGTTGGTAGAGTTGATCTTCATCTCGGTTTGCAATTTCTTCGTCGGTGATGTCTCCTCGCTGTTGTTCGTCGTGGCTTGTTGATTGGGGCTGGTCAAAAGCTTGCTCGGATCGTTCTTTGTAATGATACTTCTGACTTGCTCCTCGACGCTGATCTGCTCGTTCTTCTTTTTCGAGGACATTTGCTCGGAGTTGGATACCTCCTGATGTTGTTGCTTGGCGGCAGCGGCAGTCAGTCTAAAACCCTGCAGGAACTGCTTCTTCTCCGCCTGCTCAGTCGACTTCTTCGCCTGCTTAGGAGCAGTAAGAGGACTCGATTCCACGTTATCCACGAATGTGACCTTGCGCTTCTGCTTCTGTTCCTGCAGCTGCTCGACGATACTCATGGGACTGGACTTGTCCACCTGTGTGGGACTCCTCAGGAGAACGTTGCTGATGACCTTGGGCTTTTTGGAAGCGTTAGTGCTGTTAGTGCTGCCAGGAGTTGTGCTTCCGGGTGGGCACTGCTTCAGGGTTATCTTGACACTGTTGGAGTTGACACCATCGGCTATACTGACCACGCTGAACTCGGCCGGAGTCGGGGACGGCGGGGAAGGTTTCGGCGATGAGATCGTACCGCTGTCCGTCGTTCTCAGTGGTGTAGCCGGTCCTCGCAGTACCTGATATCTTCCGTCCGAGTTCTTCATGATTTTGATCGGACTCTTCACTTGTGGTTCAGGTTTCGGCAGTAACGGTGGCAGTGGTTTCGTAGTTACCGGTAAGTTCTCCTTGGGATTGGGCGCCGACCTCTTGGCCAAGAAGCCTCTAACTTTCTCGGACTCGTTTCGTTTGATCTCTGGCTTCTGCGGCGAGATCTGTGGAATCTTCGGCTCGGCTGCTTGCTGCTTGGATTCCTCATCGGACGGCTTGTTTAGTGGCTCTTTGTTAGACTCGGGTTCCTTATCCTTCGGCTCGATAGCCTGTTCGTCAGCGATGGGTTGACTCGCGCCGAGGCCAGGCGTGGACGGCCTGTCGTTCGGCGGTGCCTCGAGCTGCTGCTCCTCTTGCGTGATGCGGTAGAAGAACCTTATCGGAGCGTTCTGAAACAATTGGTGATGTCAGTATACACTCCTTGTATACATGTGTGACTTCAAAAGATCGCAATTACGGCTTACCCGTTTCCACGCGAATATGTAGGCTACGTCCATGAGAGTCCAGTGCTCTGGCAGTGGTGCCCGTCTATGGCAGACATCGATGTTGTACCTGGTCATGTCGACGCTATATTTCAGCGCGAGAAACTTCTTGAGGTGTGCTATGGTCACTAGAGCTGGACACTGGAGGTATCTCCTGTTGGCCATACCGTTGTTGATCTTCGTCTTGGGACTGTTAACCTGACTGGCGTCGACGTCGCTGTTGTTCGATAGCAAAGTCAGAGGATCAGCGCCCATGGGAAGGTATTCCAGACTCAGGCTTATCGCGTCCTCCGGAGCGAAAATCAGTCTACCGCTCACGTCCTCGCCTCGTTGCTCCGGCGTCGCTGAGTCAGCTGCGGGAGTATCGGATGATTAGAGTTAGCTTTTTTTCTGAATTGGAAGCGAAAGTTCGTTTTTCTTTTTTCGCTTCAAATAATAAAACTGCTGATTACGCAAACCGGTGTATTCGTTAGCGTGCGAGGGGCTATTCACTCTCACGGTGAGTACAAGATTCATCAATAAATATTCGGTGAACAGCCCTTCATATAAGTGTGTGTGTGTGTGTGTGTGTGTGTGTGTGTGTGAATCAAAAAACATCTACAGTGTATATCGAGTATATTACAATAATCTCAAATAAAAGTTACAATCGCATTTAAGCACACAACTTGCAAATCGTTCTATGTATATATAATTGTCATCATCACTATATAATATAATGTATATAACGTAGAGAAAGAAAACACTGCGTTAGCGGCAAAAATCGCATCATAACTGCTGAAATCTCTTGTTGAAAGCAAAGAAACTGTTGTCGAGTCTCGCTGTATATACGGATGTTGTACAGTTGCGCAAAAACGAAGTATGTATATACGTATAATACAATAAAACTCCAAATGAAAATGCAGACAAACGTGATGTACGAAAAAATACTGCTCAAGTCACAGCGCACTCGTGAAGTACAGAATAAAAGTGTCTATTTCACTGCGGGCGATGTATATAAAGAAAGTAAAAAAATGTATGTAATGGTATAATGCTTGTCTATTTTCGTTGAAAGATAGAGCTTACCACCGCCAAGATGGTTCAGGCTCATCGCAGCGAATCCTGCAATCGATCACAATATCTGTTTCATTGATGAACTCGAGAAAGAGAGACGGAAAGCGCGAGCTAGCGCATTAATTATTCGCTACTATTGGTACTTGGATTATCTATATATTCGCTTTTATATACATCATGCGCCGGGACGGATTTAAAACTGATCTGGCGGTGAACGAACTTCGAATTCAGTTGGGTGTACAGATGTACGAGAATAAAAAAAAAAATAAAAGATTTTTTTTTTTTTTTTTTAGATTTCCCGTTAAATTTTGACAAGTCGGGTGCACGTAAAGAGATCCGTGTCGCAGTCGGTCGTTTCGAAGCTCGAGCCTTACCGTGCTCCGGATGCTTGCTGTAAAACTCCCGTCTCTTCCGCATCTCTTTGTGATAGAGACCTGGTACCAGCTTGTACACGATGTCCTGTAGTGCCTTGTCCGCCCTGACACAAAAGATCGCAACGATTAGTACTCACACGATGATCAACTGCAGCCTATACTATTGTATATGAAATTTACGCACTTGATGTTCGGTTTGGCGGTATTGAGCAGATGCTTGCAGGTCGGGCACTGGGCATTCTTGTTCAGGTGCTTCAGTATACAGCTTCTGCAGACTGCGGATAAAAAGAAGGATTAGCTCCTTGCAAAGCCGTATAAGATTCGAATTTTTCAGTCGATACAACACTCACAAGAATGAAGACACTCCACGACGGTTGTCGCGTCGATGAGGTATCCCCTGCAGAGGGGACATATGAGGTGCGGGTTCACCTCGCGCAGATACGTCCTCTTGCCTATCCCGGCCATCTTCTCCTTCGTCTTCTCCTTGGTATCTCTCCACAAAGGCTCCTAAAAGCAAGGCACACGTATCCCCGATAAGTATATTGCACACAAAGCCGAGAGAAAAAAAACTAATACAACACACGGCTCATCTCGAGCGCACGATATTTCATCGTACAAAAGTGAGTATTCTCTCCCTCCATTTTGTCTCACCCCTGGCCCTTTTATCCCTCTTCTTATGGGCACACGCATACGCGCACTCGTCTTTCAGGTAGGACTAGGAGACGCGCGCGTGTATACCGGTATTATATCTCTGTATATACCTATATATATACGCGCGCCTCTGGCTTCCTACAACCCCGCGAGCGATCATTGAAATAGCCGCGCGCGCGCGCGCGCATCGCTCTCTCGGAAAAACGAAACCCGGCTGTTCCTTTTCCTGTGCGGGTCTGGTGCGTTTATACACGGGGTAGGTAATATAATAACGGACGCAGCGCATGCTCGCACGTGTTCGGCTCGCGCGCGGCTCTCTCGCTGATATCGCAGTTTATTATTATTATTTTTTTTTTTTTTATCATCGAGAAACGTGTAAAACGAATAATCGTGCGTTTGTTTGGAAGAAAACGGAATGCTCAGTGGGAGAAAAATAACATCTCGTATTTCGCGCGTACTCCGAGCCTAGTCCTCGCGGATCCGCGACTGACTTCCGCTCTTATTTTCCCTCTCCCTCTCGTCGAGAGTGTGTAAATAGAAGTCGCGGCGGTGGCGGCAGTCCAAACCGAAGCAAAAAGAGAGAAAGAGAAGAAACGAGCAGAAGAATAGCCGATTAAAAGAGCGAGTATATTTCGTCCTTATTTATTATACAGCTGCTCGCAGCGATAGAAAAATACGATTACTGTATAGTTCTTTCTTTTCGTCTCGTTTCGGAGCAATCATCGTGTATCACGAGGCTCTTCGGTAGATCGCGCGATGCGTTTGTTGTACATCACAGCGAGTTTTTGCAATTTCGATATTACGAGCGCACACGTGCGTGCCGCACTGCGCTCCGATGTAATTTAAAGGCCGAGAATGAGAGTCGAGTTTGTAAACAAAGTTCGCGCAAGACGCAACAGTCTCCCGATGTTTATAGGGGCTCGGAACTCGCGATAAGCTTCTGTGGCAAAAATTCCTGCGAGAGCCAAGCACGTGCGAAAGAAAAGCCGGTCCTCGAGTTTCCCCCTTGGCGCACACACACACACACACGCACTTGCTCACTCGAGCAGAACTAATAGACGCACACGCGTGTGTCCTCGCTTATTCTTTCGCGCAGGGATACATCTATATACGTATTGGTGTACACGCATACGCGGAGCTCACTCCCACATATACTACACAGCAGAGAGTGAGAGAGAGAGAGAGAGAGAGAGAGAGAGGTACGAGCGAAAAGTGAAAAGGCACACACATAGCGATAATATATACATACAGGATGTGTATAAGTACACACTACTGGTCGATCCTCATACTGTGCAGCGGCGGCAGCATCATCATCGTCGCGATAATTCGTCAGCTCTGGCTGGCAGTGCAAGTATAGCGGAGAGGCGTGGAATCGGAGAAAGAGAACTAGCGCTGCTGTATACCTACGCTATATAGGTATATATATATATGCTAGCTTACACAGAGAAGAGAGAGAGAGAGAGAGAGAGAAGTCTCCGCTGCTGCTGCCGTTGCACTACAGTACTGCTCTGTCGCCGCTACGGCCGTCCCCCTTTGTCCGGCGCTGTTGCAGCGCCGCCGATTCAGGCATCTCGTAGCCGCGCTGCCAGGAACGACTCGTCTCGTCTAATTCGTCCCCGGCTCTTATCTCTCCCAGCTTCCCAGGACGTAGCACTCCGCGCACTCCGAGGTTATAACGTACTCTCAACTCTGTTCGACGATAGAGGCTAGGGGAGGAGAGAGAGAGAGAGGGGGGAGGGGGAGTGTGTGTATGTGTGAGTGCGAAGGTTTCCACGCGAGCCGAGCGACGGCGCGTCGTCCCGACGATGCGAACTCTCGTGCCGAACTAAAGAGAGCGAGCGCGCTGCAGAACACCACCAACGCTCTCTCTCTCTCCCCCCCTTTTTTCTCTCTCTCTTGGGTTTGTATATAGTAATAATAATCCTGGCGCTGCGCAGAGCCGAGTCGGAGAGAGATAGATAGAACGTTCTGCCGTCTATCCCCCACCACCGCTGCAGGCTTTACAACCCCCCGCTTCGCTTGCCCTCCCTTTACGATCCGTCTCTCTCCCTCTCTCTCTCTCTCTCTCTCTCTCTCTCTCTCTCTCTCTCTGACTCTCGGCTGCCTATAATATGTAACTGCTCAGCGTATAAGTGTGCACATCGGTGTGGCGCTCTACTGGTAGAGCGACTCCCTCCACACACACACAAAACAGCTGTCTCTCTCTCTCTCTCTCTCTCTCTCTGGAGCACACTTTCTCTCCTCGCGCGCTCGCGAGCTTCGGATACAGCACAACGCACACCATCTCATTTGCCTCTCGGCGGCACATGTGTGCGTTTGTTCCTATCCCTGATTATCTCTCCCTCTCCGTCTTCCTCAGCGCGAGTCCCTCCGGGCGAGATTATATTCCCTCTTTTTCTCTATACACCTATATATATATATATATATATAATACGTGTCCTCAAGGCCCCTCTCCACACCTCGTTAGCCGCTCGCCGGATTCGTGTATATAATTCAATGCTCTCTCTCGCGAATCTCGCAGGACTCGCCCCTGCGTGTATATATACATCAGAGGTGCTGCTCGTATGAGCGATCGATTTTTTCCTCGCACGCGCGTTTACCCCGTATATATATATACGTGTGTATACGAGCGCGCGGATAATTGCCCGCGAAAAGCCCTCCCTGCCCCTGCGGCGGAACGTTTTATATACCTATGCCATATAGATGACTGTGCGCGCGTATACATAGCTGTATATAGGTGTCAGTCACAGAGAAAGAAATGAAACGCGGGCTTTTACACACGCACACACACACACACATAACCGTTCCCCTTCCCTCCTTGCGGCACTTTTTACCCCGCGTGCGTGCACGTAGGCGTGCAAAAAAGTCCTGGGCACGGCCGGATTCGTCGAGGCGCGCGCGAGGGGGAGAGCCGCTCTCTCAGCTGTGTGTGTGTGTGTGTGTGTGTGTGTGTGTGTGTGCGTAAGGGAATCATTATTATACGGGTGACTCG
>QLSS01000011.1:2670636-2693502 GCA_024372645.1 Trichomalopsis sarcophagae
ATATAGGAGAGCTGTAAACACGTTTGCTGCAGTATATACGCCGAGTCTTAGTCACTCGCGGTCAGTATAGGGCTTACGCAATGACCAACAGCCTCGCTCCGAAATGCACTTCGGAGCGCATATCGTACGATATACACTGCGGAATAAGAAGGAGAGAGCTCGGATACGAATCCGAGTTAGAAAGAGAGAGAGAGAGAGAGAGAGAGAGAGAGGAGGAAGAAGAAAAAGCAAAAAAAAAAAAAAAAAAAAACAGCGCAGCGAGAAGAAACAATAAATCTCCCCACGGACGGCACAAAGCCCCGTCGTAATCAGCGCCGAACCTCTCCTCTCTCGCTCCCATTCGGTACCTGCGCCTCCGGAATCGCGCGCACGAGGGGAATTCGCCAAAAAGATTATATATATATATATATATATATATATATATATATATAGTCCCGTTCACCCGATGCTGAATCCGCGAGCCCCGGCTGCGTTACGAGCGAGGATCGAACGGGCTCAGCCTCGTGTGCAAGGGACGCGAGAGAGAGAGAGAGAGAGAGAGAGAGAGAGAGAGAGAGAGAGAGAAGCGCCTCTGCGATGGTGCGTACCCATCGAGGGGTTGGGGAACCCCGAGGACCAATCAGAGCCGAGGCGTCTTGGCTGCTGACGGGTCGACTCCCCTTGTGTTGTGTGTTACGCGCGATGAGCTTGTGTGTTATATATATACATATGCGACTGTGTGCGCGCGTGTGCTCGTTGAGAGATGAGCTTCTTTTTTGCGAGTCCGCAGCGAGGTTGAGCGAGTTGGGGAGAATTGCTAGGGGTTACGCGCCATTTTCTGGGAATCGAGGGATCGATATATATCGCGATATATATATATATATATATATATATATACGGGGTTCGGTTGACGAGGGAGTTGAATATAGGAAACGCCGTGTCTCTTTGCGCGTTTTTGTCCCGACAGAGAGAGAGAGAGAGAGAGAGAGAGCTCGAGGATAGTTTTACCTTCGTATAGATATCAAAGTAGATGATTCCGTGATATATAGTTATAATTGTATAATATATAAGTGGGCCGATAGACCAAGTTTCTTGGAAGCGCATTATATGCCGCGAGAAGTCGCGATTAAACGAGTTTTTATATACTTACGCAATGCGATTCTTGAAGAATTATATACGCAAAATCTGAGAGAACAGCAGTATATGCGAGACTATATAAGAGGTTATATATCTATTGTTGCGAAGATAAGAAGCGTCGCTATATAATAGATGGTTTATACCACAGTAGTTTTACAAGATAGTTGCTTCATGGTTATCTGTTTTTATCAATTTTATAATAATAATCATAGCGCCAGCAGTTGCAGTTTTCCGTTGGGTCGTGCGCATCAGTCGACGCAGTCGCAAGACGCTAAATTTTAATAATCCTCTTTTCAAGAATTAAGTATATAAAAATTTAGTCATCGAGAATATACAAATCCAACGGATGATTATGCCGACGATATAATTCTACTTTAGTTTATGAGCCCAGTGTCTGTGCAGAAAAGCGTGCATTGTGCACGTGCCTTTTTATTATATAGGAAGATACCAGCTCTCTGCTTGTTGAAACACGTATCGATACCGATCTCCGAAGTATAGACCGAAAAAAATTCTGATATACGCATATTATATACCGATATATAACTTTTAGTACGCGTTCATATGCCGTTCATATGCCAACTAATTAAGCCGTCGACGATATGCTTCATCGCGAGTTTCGATCAACGCGAGAGAATATAGCTAATTATTACGTTTGCGGCGAGATCGAGGTGTACTGTTATATTGTATTCAGCAGAGCAAGCTAGCATAATATTAAGTTTTAAAATCGTTTAAATGGCACGTATATCCAGCCGATATTATGATGGAACATATTGCGTAGGAATAGCTAGTTCGCGGGTGCTATATCGCGTGGCGCCTCTGCGAAAATGGAACACGTATAATAATGGTCAATAATGTTCATTATTCCGTATTATACACTGCAATTAATCCTATATACATGCGCTCATTCGTGCTATAGTTGTTACGGGGAAATCTTTTAACGGAAAATTCGATAACAGTGTTTTGAATTGGAATGTGAAATCACTACACTATACATCATCGTTTATATTAATCGTTAACTCATACGTTTATTTCAAAGACTTTTATACATTATAAATGAGCGATTACGTATAATTATTCTAGCTTGATTTAAGTGCATATATGAATATTATATATACTACTACTTTTAGAATCTCGTCATCTCCGATTCGCTCAATCTCTCGGCGTTCCGTATTCTTGTATATATACGTAATAATCTTTTAAGTAAATCACGATTATCGGGATCGTCGGAAACCTATACACTATCGCTTGTCATTCGTGTTAACGTATAATTAATACGCACCAACATTAACGATTCTCCGCGAGAAGTTGACGCGGCGAATGCGCGAAATAATTTGCGTTTCCGCTCATAAAACGGTATATATCTATTCCGAAACCTATACATTAGTTCAGGTATACAGCCAGACATTCCGAACACACGACCCGAGATAAGAGTATGATAGACGAGCTAAATTTTGTCTATAATATCGAAAAAGTGCGGCGACGACTCGAAGCTTTTCGCCTCTCGATTCCTGTTAATAGGTATATCAAACTTCTCGATTCGTAAGCGCGTATTACACAATAAGTTTGTTATCGGTCACTCAAATTTGTCTCGTATAATACCTTATTCCGGGTATGCGCACTTTTTGGGCATCGGCATTACGATTTCCAAGACTTGCCGAATGAGCGATCATCATCGGGGTATAACGGAGCGTCACCTGGGTATAAAACAATCGCGACGCACTTCCGCAGTTGTTTACTATACGACGAAGCATAAACAGTGACAGCTCATCAGCGCATTATCGCTCAAGAGAATCTATACACGTCATCGGTCCGAAATCTCCGAAAACGAAGCTTATAACAATCCTCAATATAATGAGCCAAGTGTAATATAGGGTATAATGGCGAGGCACACACCCGATCCTCGTCGGACATGTTAGCGCACAGCGTATACACAACAATCGCCTCTCGCTTTATACATAAGTACCTACAGGTATACCCGATTCTACATACTCGTGCGGCTATAGCCTGCCGAAAGGCACCACTCGGTGCACAGACGAGCGGAGAGTACCCGCAGTGCAGCTATATATCGCGGTATCTCTCACTCACACACACACACACACACACCTCCGAACACTCGTAAGTATATACTCGACTGCACACCTCGGCAGCCCGAAGAGAGAAGGAGGTCGTCTCGACGTGGGCGGGGGTGAGGTACGAGGGGCACCTCAACTATACGCGCAGCATTACCATCGGCAACTCTATACACGCACACACACACACACACACACACGCACAGACACGCAGCTATACGCACTTGTATATCTGGTACTGAACGAGCTAAGCGAGGTAGGGGGAGGAGGCGCGTTCGAACTCGGCACAAGTCGGCCGGCTCCGTCGCTCGGCGGGCGGAGCTTAGGCGGGGTCGATATGCCGCGCTGCGCAAGCAGGAGAGAGAGAGAGAGAGAGAGAGAGAGAGCGCCGCAAGCGAGCACAACACACAGCGAGAGAACGAGCGCAGATAGCCACCGAGCGCCGCAGAGCGCGCCGCGTCGACGGCTCCTCAGACTGCGCGCGTCGTGCCGACGTCGACGTTCCTCGACTCCTGGAGCGAGCTCGTCTTCCCGGGAAGTGCAGTGTGACCTGTGTTTTTACCGAGCCTATATAGGCCGAGTCGCCTGTACAGCTGGACGGTGATATATACGAGAGAAGAGTTGGATAGTTCGCGACAAGAGATTAGCGAGACGGACGCCCTGTATACAGCAAGCGCGCAGCGAGTGCGAGAAAGAGACGGAGCGCTGCTGCATCGAGAAGGTGCGTCCGCGAGAGAGGCTATCGTAACATGGTATACGGCGACGTCGTTGCCAGATATTGGACGTGAAACGTTGCCATAGTCGCTCTCTCTCTCTCTCTCTCTCTCTCTCTTGTGCGCGCGCGCGCGCATTTGCGCTGTTGCCAAGTCTCGCCCGCCTGCTCTCACTCTGCCGTCGTGCTACTACACTGTGTGTGTGTGTGTGTGTGTTTTGTGCCGCGGCGACGGCCGCGGTGGTAGTCCAAGAGAGCTATACGACCAGATATATAGATATACGGCTGTGGGGCTTGCCACGTCGCTTCTTCTTCTTCCTCGCTACTGTGCGCTCTCTACGAGCTCCCTCTCTCTCTTTCACTCGGCTGCTCTGCTCTACACACACCGGTAAGCTTTTTCCTACTTCTTCTTCTGCTGCTCGGATGCTGTGCGCGCGATGATGGGTCGGAGAGAATTCGGCGAGAGAACACGCGCGCGCGGCTTATGTGTATAGGTATCGACGTTGGCTCCTGGTGTGAGTGTGCGTGTGTGTATATAGCCCGGTATACGACGTCTCGCTCTGACGCACGTGACTTTTAAATGCCCGGCGAGTGTGAGCGGGCTATCTATACTGCTCTCCGAAATTTCTTTTCGGAGCGACGCGAGTCGTTGGAAGTAAACAAATGTGCGGGAATTCGTGTGGTTAAGAGGTGGGTGGGATTTTTTTCATTTTTTTCATTTTTTTTTTTTTTTTTTTTCGAGTTTGTTTGTTTTTTCGAAGAGTCACTTTGGACGGCTCTGCGTTCCTGGAATGCCAAGAAAGTGGTGGATCGTATTTTCGGAGAGAATTCGTGTTTACGAGGAGGCGTGAATTTTTTTTTTGATTCCCGCTGTTCCGTGGGTGTACGGTGTTGAGGTTAGGATCGCGAGATAAGATACATTGTACACAGTACCGTTTAAAAAGTAAGCAATTCTTGAAAAACTAATATCCACGGTCAATAAACCGCCGACAATCGAAGAGGGGGGGGGGACGATCGATTCCCCGTCAAAACAAACACTCCACTGACAAAAAGACGTATATCCCTCATCGCTGTGTGATAAAGTGCATCATCCGAGCGCGGAACAGATGTCGGCATCGCGCAGCATCTTTCGCTGTTGTGTATAGCTATACATCCATAAGTCCGTGCGCAAGAGCATCGCTCGATAATATCCGGCGCGCTCTTTTCATCCTCGCTCGGATGTTGATTAGCGCGGCTCCCCCCGCATACACTATACACACACACACACACACATTACGAACCTGTACACGCGCATTAAATATAGAGCGCGTACGACTGTCCGACAGAGAGAGAGAGAGTATATTTATATCGAGAAGCAGAATTCTTTCGCAATAACTCGAGTTCCGTATTTTTTTTGTCTGTCTGTCTGTCGAGAGAGAGAGAGAGAGAGAGAGAAGTCAGTGGAGCGCTGCACCGCCGCGGGGACGAAGATACGCCTACGTGCACAAGCACGCGGCCTCGAGCGCACGAACGCGCTTGTTCCATTTTTTTTTTTTTTGCCTCTTCGCGTCTCGAATTGTTGCGTTTAACGAATGCGTAGCTTATAAGAAGGAAAGGAGACACGAGTACTCGTGTGTATACCGGTGTGCAAAAACTTGTTTTCCAGGGCGTAGTTGCAGAACCAGGAGAGATGGAGAAACCACAGGCAGAAGTCGGCGTTGGTGGGCCGAAGGAGAGCGTTGACAAGCCCCTCGTCAAGGATCTCAACGATCACATCGTCTGTCCGCTCTGTCGGGGATACCTTATCGACGCGACGACACTCGTCGAGTGCCTGCATTCCTGTTAGTATACGGCATGCGTTGTGTATTACATTGCGTAACTCAAATTTGCAAACTGCTTATTATTATTATTATTATTTTTTTTTTTTTTTTTCAATTTATTTTCGTCCTGCTGCCATCCGTACGCACATTCGCGATCCCTCGTCGTAAATTTGTACACCTGCTTGATTGGCCTTCCAAAGTCCCATAACTCTTGGTTTCGCGAAAATCGTACCTGCACTTCGAACCGTAAAAACTTTCATCCTCTATGTTTCCCGCACTTTTCTCCGCTGCACCTGCACTAGTCACCTCGACGAGCTAACGATGTTTGTACGGCCAGTCGTAAAGGAAAAAAAAAATCCTCTGCCTGTTCGCCATAAGCAGCGCAAAAACAGTATACCAATAAAAGGTCCACCCTTTTTTTTTTTTTTTGCTCCCTCTGTCCACAGTCTGCCGTGGCTGTATACTGCGCCGACTTCACAATGGTCCCAAGACCTGTCCGGTCTGCAGCGCGAGTGCCCTCAACCCACCGATCGCGGACGTGGGCCTGCAGCGTTTGGTTTACCTGGTAGTGCCGGGTCTCTTCCGCTCGGAGCAAGAACGGCGCCGACACTTCCGTCAGGTGAACCCTCAGTGCGCCGGCGGTCTGACACAGTTGCCCCTCGGGGCACCGGACTTGAGCTTCGATGACCTGGTCAGTCTGAGCCTCTGCGAGTTGGACTCGACGAGCGAGGGATCGACGAGGTACCTCAAGTGTCCTGCCGGTGTGACCGTTAGGCACCTGCTAAGATTGCTTATGCTCAAGAGGGGCTGGGACGATACGGAGGGCAAAGGTCAGCAGTGCGGGAACAACAAGATCGAAATGATGTACGAGGCCAGTGCAGGCTTGAAGAGCGACGTGGAAGTTCTCGATCCGTCCTGGACGCTCATGGATCTCGCTTGCATCTTCGAGTGGAAGAGGGTGAGACATACCGATTTTTTTTTTTTTTTTATTATTCTCAATGACCCCCCGTTGGTACGAAAAGTAATGTCGAATTAACCCGCGATCGTTACCCCCTTGTATACACCTTTAGCCTCGCGTACGCGATTTACTCAACGCGAACCTCGTGGCTTGTCTGATTCCAGGAAGCCCCGATGAAACTCCTATACCGTATCACTAAAATAGACGAGCCCACGAGCGATAGCTTCGACACGAGCAGCGGCAGTACCACCACGACGACCGATACGAGCAGCCAAGCGATCGAGAACATCCAGAGGCCACCCACACCTCCGCCCAGTCCCAAACCTGCGATATCGCGTACCGATCCCCTTGACAAAACTCCCAGACCGACGGCTCCCACGACCACGACAACGGTCGTCGATCAGTATTCAAGCTCCGAGCCGAAGAAGCCTCGTTGCGAGGTGACGCCGGTCATGCGGGCACCCGATCCACCGGCCAGTCTCCAAGATCGGCAGAAATCGGCAAAGTTACCCAAGCTCGAGCATCAGCACAAACGCAAGAAGCGCCGGAACAAGCGCGTCATCGCCGAGATCACCACCACGCCGAGAGAAGATCTGCTGAAGCTGAAGGTCCGCCTGACACCCTGTCCGCCCAGGGTCACCTCCAATACCGGTAGCGGGAGTCAGTCGAAGGATCAGCTGCTACACGTGCGGGCCGTGAGAAAGGACAAGACGAAACCCAAGAACCGAGCGCCGAAACCAGGTCCCATTATCGAGGAGGTCAAGAGTATCACGGACAAGGAGTTCTCGGAGGCCGCCGAGCCGATCGCCGTCCCCGCGACTCCAGCGAAACCGACAGAGCCCGAAAAACCGGTTGCACCGATCGCCACCCTGGAGAAGGACGAAGTCGAGAAGGAGGAGCCACCGAAGAACGAAGAAGTGCTCCGTAGACTAGGACTCGTGGCCATCAGTGAAGCCAACAAGACCAGGCAGGAGAAGGCCAAGAGTCCAGCCAGATCGGCAACGGACAAGGCCGATCCGGCGGTGGAACGCGAGAAGCTGGAAAAACAGCTGCGCGAGAGCAAGGCCAACCGAGTTCGCAGCCTGCTGGCGGAGAAACAGATGCGCGACACCCTCAAGAGCATCATGTCCAACAACAAGGAAGTCAGCGGTGCCGCCACAAGCACCTCGTCTTCCACGCCCAGGAGCGGCACGCCGACGACGAGCAGCGGCAAGAGAAAAGAGCCTCCGCCACTGACGCCTCTGAGGAACGTCAAGAGGCAGAACGTCACCTTCGCGCCGTGCTCCTTCCCCAGTGGAAAGTACGAGTCGCCGTTGGACCTCAGCAGTCCATCAAATGTCTCAAAGGACAACGCTCTGGATCTGTCGTCCAGCGTGCCGGAGCTGACGGTAAGCAAACTCGGTCCCGGAGACAAACCGGTCAGTATTTTGAGAAACAGCGCTAGTAGGCTGGCGGCTGAGAAGCCCAAGGAAGAGCCCAGGAAGAGCCAGGACACGAATCTGAGAACCTTGTCCGACGCCGCGGTTTCGTTGCTGGGAGGCAGTCCTCACGCGGACAAAACTGCAAAGTTACCACAAAGCTTCATGGGCAGTCCGGTAGGTGGTACGAGTGGCATGGCGAACAAGGTGGCGCTGAGAATACCCCAGCCGCACCAGAGGATCACGGGATTCGGCATGAAGATCAAGCCCAACATCGGCGTCAGGCACATACCCAACCCCCAGGCGGTAGTCGCTTCGCAGTACCGAAACCAGCGGGGCAACTTCTTCAATCTCGCTCACCAGCCTCCATAAGTATGATTCAATGATACCTCGCTGGTTCCACCATTTCTTTAATGGCTATATCACTTACACTCTTCCCTTGTATGCTACGTAATCGCGTTTTAGATGTGGCGGGTGGGTTTACTTTTCGAGTCGAGAGTTTTTTTAATGGTTAGCGAGTCACTCGTGCAATATATAATGTATTTATAGAATATGTAGTGGGAGGAGGGTATAGTTATACATCGTGATCATTTGACACGTTCGTTTCGAGCACCGCACTCAGCTGTACGAGTATTTTACGAAAGAGACAATATTTTCACATGGTAAAAAGCACCCTATTTATTTTGTTCAATCTCTCGATGCTTTATATCGATTTCGACAAAAAAAAAAAACAAAAAATCATTTCTGCTTTTTCCTGCGATGAAAACGGTGGGGTTCGAATAAATTGTGATATAGACATCGTCGAAGGCGTGAAAATGTCACAAAACAAACGTCTCGGAGGCTAATTGTAAACTATATAATTAATATAAAATCAGAAACGGATATGCTTCGGGGGAAAAATCCGCTATATAACACATAACCGAACGCTCTGGCACCGCATGATATTCACTGACTCGTTCCTAAAAGTTGAACAGTTCCTCGCGAAAGCAAAGAAGAGAGACAGAGAGCGCCGAGTTATTCCAGGGAGAATTTCTATTTTGCAAAGCACAAAATTCCCCTCCAGGCATATCTTGTTACACCAAGAGCGAGAATAAAGATCGACTTATATGAAAGAAATAAAGAACCAAGTTAACTCAGAGTATCGGACTTATATTATACTCGATGTTTTTACATACATATATATCCTTCTGGCACTCATCCATATCCTATATATATATAGGTGTATAACCGTGCCAGAGATGCAGGTAACGATTAGCGTGTAAGCGATAAGTAGATGTACGTAGCCAGAACTCCGCGTTATATATATGTACACACTATATACATATATACATATACAGGCAGAAGAAGCAGAGAGAAAAGATCGACACCGCGGACGAGAGAATATGTATAGGTACGAAGTCACGAGATGATCGTTAAAAACGTTCCATTGGATGATGGGAAGGTGTTTTTTGATTTTTAAAACGAGAGAGGAAGGAAATTTTAAGCAAAACATGTCAAAAGTAGTTGTCGAATTTTTAAGAAAAATTTTACTACGGGTCGTTTGTACTTTCGTGAGCTGCGTGAAAAAGTATATACATATATTATACATATATAGTGCAGCTGCGCAGTCGGTCTTATCCTTGCTGTATAGTGGAGAGATGAACAAGAGAGACGAGAACTCCTCAGAGATGCCAAAGAGAGTATGGGAGAGGGTGAATATATACACGAACGTGCAATGTTTAGTGCAATTTTATGATATACGTATATAATATATAGACACACGCACTTATACACCGCGACTAGTTGGGTATATTGGACTTGATCGATTGTAGCGCAAAAGTCGTTAAAATGACTCCGTCGATATCAATGATCAGTTGGACCAACCTTAAACATTTTTATCATTATATAATACCTACTTATATAGCCTTATAATTATCACATACTTTTCTCAGTAGCAAACGAAAAATCTTGAAATTTTTGTGTTCACGCGACGCGCGCATATTTATTTTAACGATATTATTATACAAGGAGTGCAATATAGACAATTTTGTAACTCAATGGAGGCTAGAACCAAAAGAAATAAAAAACACGCGAACGCATCCTGAAAAAAAGTGTCTCTTCTATAACGAACGCATACACGTACACATGTTATTATATGTTTCCTTTCACACTGTCTTACTGCGTAGATATATATATAGGTATAATTTACCAAAGCCCTTGATAATATAGCTGTGCACAATTTATTTTTATAATATTTCTAAGAAAACTACGTTGCCGTGCAATTAAGTCTTATTTTCTTTTCTTGATTTTGCCCGAAGCTCACACTCGTCGACGCGCTTCTATATAAACAAGGCTGTTTATTAGGTTCATTGCGCTGTATTGCGGACGCGACAAAAAAGAAACTATTAAAGCAAAAAAATGAAACAAAAGTGATTGTAATAAAACTGCCCACATACAACTTTGTAAAACCCATCGATTGTATAGACTGATCATGTTGGTATATATAATGTATAACGTCCTGCAGTGTAGACTATATAAGACGATATTATATTATCATCTGCGCGTCCTTGTGTAAACGATTTCATCGACTACAAAATCAAAAAAGAGAACAAGAGCTATACCGTTACTATTAGAATAATAATGGCATATATAAATATAACATACGACATAGAAGTCTTTTACACTCTAACCCTCATGGTATTTCCACTTTCGTTTTTAAAATGAAAGCGATAAATAGTCGGCAAACGTAGTGTGTACGCTATAGCGATTGCATTATATGTACACTTGTGTTGTGTATTATTGAAGATACCTATTAGGTTGCAATTAACAGATCTGCTGAAAAACGAGTCTGGCGACGAAGCTATAATGATGATTTTATCTTCATTTCGAAGAAATGGACGTTATATGAAAGGCATCGGTGTATCGTAACATATATCCCTGAGCTTCCATATCGTCTGTTGAATGAAGTAAAAGCAAAACTGTATCTGTGTATAGAAAATCATTATTTTCCTTAATTATTAATATAAAGTAGTATTTTGTTGAATTGATTATAATTGAAAAGTTTACCTTATGTTTTTCTCTAATTTATAAGATCGATATCGAACAGTGCAATTTTTCGTTTCGAGATTGATTACGGATGTGTGCTCGCATACAAGTATGTATAAACAGTGATTCGTCATTATCATATAATATACGGTCAATCGATCAATTTTGTCGTTGGTGCGGCGGATATTATAACATATTGTTGTCTATATTTAGACGCGAGGCGCGCGTCAAAAGGTATAATATATAATATATACATGTATAGAAATGTGCGAGTCTGTTTTATTTGTTATCTTGGGATTAGTTGTCGCTCCTACTTGATTTCACCTGCAATTTACTTTATATTGTTATGTTTTACCTACTGCGTACCTTACGATCTCTGTAATACACAATGATTAATCATCAATAAATATTCTCTTCACATGTAATACACGACTGTCTGTAGTGTGCGTCATTTTGTTATGTAACCAACCGCCTTCATTAATTTTTTTTTTTTTTTCTTTAACGTACAACGATAACGATACCCAATTATTTTTGACGCTCGACGTTTAAATGCCTTTTACACAGAGTCCTATATACAATACATCGCACGTCCATCACAATCAGCGGCGAACGATTTTATCGAGTTCACCGAGCGCATTAATACAATTGGAGCTCTCGCTCTGGAGCCTCGGTTTAATATAAATATTCTACAACCGATTCCTCGATTTTTTTACCGCTCATATTCCATTATAAGTACCGATTTACTATTCAACTCCGCATTTATATATAAACGTTATACGTATATACCGATTTATCGTATTTCATAATTAATCCCCTCATCTCTCCGCATCGAATTATTAATCCGCTTCAATTTCGTCCCGCGAGCTAGGCGGAATTAGAACTGTGAGCTAAAGCGGTATACGACGCTTATAACAACGAGTTAAATATACAATGAGCCCCCGCTCGATCGCAGCCTCATTAAAAATCCAAAACAAATCATCCGGTACCCCGCACTGAAGATCGATATATAGGCTAAAACACCGCCTAATCAGCTCGACTGCTCAATAAAGGTTTAAGTAATAAATATTGCGTTGAGAGCTCGGAGCGATGAACCCGCGCGACAGTATCTCTCGCAAAATTCGCAGAGAGAGAGGGAGTAGTTTTCTCTCGACGGAGCAGACTGATTTATCCTGCAATTATCGATCGGCAGGCGCTCGCGCATATTTCTCGGGGCCGACCAGTAGGCTCGCGGCATTTCGTCCGCCTCGCTATACTCGCTCTGTCTCTCCGATGTGTTACATATATATGTATATACGGACGAGAGGCGCCGCGCGCAGCGCACGCGAAGTGCACACGTGCGCGCATGCGCGGCGACGCCGGGCGAGCGAGCGCGAGCTAGCTCGACCAACGTCGCTCTATCTACTGCTCCGCACGAGTGACTACCTATATATATAGGTATACGTGCTCGCGACCGTCGCGTTGGTGTATATAGATATACATATATATACAGAGAGAGAGAGAGAGAGAGAGAGTCGAGGGGCTTTATCAGCAAGAGCATGCCCGAATCGGATTCCTCGAGCGACGTGGCGCTGATACGTCCCTGTGAGAAAGCGCGAGTAAGTATGTAAAGGCCTTGGCTTCGAGAGAGTAGGTATGCGTATGCGTATAAAAGAAGACACGACGACGATGGCCGCGCGCGCGCGCTACGCACTGATTTCGGCTATTTATGGCACACGCACTCGAGGATGAAATCGTTTATCAGGGGGAAGGGGGGGGGGGACGCGTCCGATTCGCGTGCCTCGTGCGTATACGGGTTGTTTAACGCGCGCAGACGAGCGATAATTTGCTTATCTCGAGCAAAAACTGTGCATATAGCTGCGTGACTTTCTTCGAACGAGAATCATAAGTACTCGCTCTCGAGTGTGCGGTTGCGAAATCGTCGCTCGCGTGCGCGAGCAGCTTGGAAATAGAATCGGGAAATGGCGGCGAGGGATTGGGGGATATATAACGTGCCTCCGAGTGGATGGAATTACACAGAGGATCTTTGCTCGTTGCGTCATGTCTAGATGATAATTCTAACGGAGAGACGTATATATACCGAATGTATCTGAAAAAAGTACATCGGTATATACGCTGAATTCACATACGCGGTTAATTAACATATTAATCGCGTCGTTTGTTTGGTCAGCGATGGGAGCAAACAGGTTCCCGAGCTCGTTCCGACAATGTGCGATAAGAGCCTACGTGGATACGTACGGCACGTCAGCGTTTTATAATTGGCTTCGTCTCGTGCGCGCGCGCGCGATGAGAAAAAGACTGTGCAGCTCACCTCTTTTGTGCGGTCGCGGAGTACAAAAGCTCACGTAAGGACGGCCACCGCCGCCGACGCCACGACAACGGCACAAAAGTAATAACACGTTGCGCGGACGTTGACGCCAGATGGCGATCACTGCATCTGGCTCTTCTAAGTGTGCGTCTCGCAGGCCGGCGTTGCGTTGTCTCGAGGAAGGAAACAATTCTTGAGGCCCCGAAATTAGTGTGTGTGTGTGTGTGTGTGCGTGCGTGTGGGTGTGAGCTGCCCCTGAGAGGACGAGGAGAGAGATGTATAGATTGGAGAATGTGTTGGGACGATCGAGGGATAAGGAGTTGAGGGACATTCTTGGGGTACGGTTGTGTGTCTCGAGGTGGGGTACACGCAGTCGAATGATATAAATCTGCGTGAGATCCGCTCGACGAAGTAGCTAACGTATCGCATCATGCACGCATATAGGATCTGCATTACCCCCAAGCAACTTTCGCATATTGCTCAGTCCAAACCCCAGAAAATCTCGCGAAATCTCTCACACCCCGAGACTTGCATCATCCCAGCGCTTAGCTCCGATAACTCCTCTCGAATCCTCAACTGGAACCCCAGCAATGTCACAAGCCATTCGCAATACCCCCTCGAACCTAACCTCGATACCCCACAAAACCCCAAGGCGCGTATCTAATATACGACGCAATGGCGATTAAAAAATTGCGTCGCGTCTTCGGATCAACTAGTACCTTCTTGTACGATACGCCGACAGTGGGCGTTGGGCGGCCACCAAAATGGCAGACGGCCACGCCCAGAGCGGCCGACCAATGGGCGACGAGCGGCCTGAAGCTCCGCCCTGCGCGGTCCTTGTTCGCGTCGCTTTGTGCGCCGTATAATGCTTATTGCGAGAGCGAGAAGCGTCGCTTCGGACTGTGTATCGGCGTTAAGGCTGTTGATGGTTTTTTCGGGGTTTTGGGGTATTTTGAGAGGACTTTAGAGGTTTTGGGAGATAGAGTGGGGTTTGAGCTGTCGTTGGGTGGGGTATCACGGGGAAAGATGGAAAGGATGACTGGGAAATCAAGGTTTTTCGGGGGCGAGTTTAGCGGTGGAAAAGAGGGACATTTTCAGGGAAATGTTGCATTTTCGTGCATTGTTTAGTGCGAATTTCTTAGGACAAGCTGCGAGCTCGTTGGTCAAAGTTTGTTGCGTCATGTGGTGAAGTCTTCGCGGGATTTTGAAGCTTGTCGGGGCGTATTGATGCCATTATAACGAGGCGATGCTCCTTCGCTTCTTCGAGTCCGACGAATGTTGGATATTTCATTTCTTCGTTTACAGACAGTGAATATGTTTAATTCGACTGTTGTATAACACAGTGAAATGAAATTATACAGATCCGCAATCATCGTAAATCCAACTGTTCCAATGAACGCAACGTCGAAATGCGCATCCCTGTACCCCAACAATCAAACGTATATCCAACGTTGTCATCGATTCTTTCTATTATATATAATATGTAACATCAATCCTAAAAAATCTCGACGAAGTAAAATTTCGTCACCTGCGCAGCAATTTGAAGCACAGCAGCAGAGATCCGAGTAGCGTCGCCTGTCCCGCATCACAAGGGGACAGCGCGCATGCGTCGACTTCACTCGGGCTGGGCGACTTCGAGGTCGATACCATCGGCCCCCGAGGAGACGCGCACGACGAGGCAGACTTATACATATAGATTTTTATACGTCGGAACATTTTCTGTATTTTCTCGAATCATTGCTTTTTCTCGACTAATTCACATCGGTCGTGTATCGTATATTGAGTCGATTGTTTCTCGACTTGTATAATAAATAATTCATCATCGGGCGCATATCGAGATGACGGACAGATGAAAAATATACGGATAGGGAAAAACGAGCTATTTCGATGATAAGCGTCATGACGTAGCCTTCTCAGCGTCACTCAAACGCTCGATAGGGATCAGGGAAGCAGATGGACGCTGGGACGAACGAAGGAGTATACCATTATAGTAGTAGGCGAGTGGAGCAGCTATATATATATATATATATATATATCATGTCGCATCGCGCGCGTTCGGCCGAACTTGGCCTCCCGCTGCGCGAAACGTCCGCTTATTAAGTGTACTTATACTTTCAGCTGTGCTATTGATTTCTGCATTACGTTTTTTCCGGCCGGCAACAAAATGGCGAACGAAAGCATTTTACTTGAAAAACAAGGGAAAGGATTAAATCCTTAATTGCGTGCAGCTTCGAATTCGAAAGGAAGCGCGTCATCGCTTATATCCGCGTATTATTCATCGTTATTATATTATTGTTGGGTATAATACACTTTTTCAACTCGCGACGTGCCAGCGATCACAAGTGTGCAGTTTATCGCGAACAATAAGAGCGAATTGCTAAAATGAATCGAAAGAGTTTTGTGCGTATATAGACAGCAGCTATAGTATAAACAGTACAGTGCGTTTTTAATATTTTCATGCAATATGTCATTATTTCAGCCTATGTTATATACGCGGTGTGTGACACTCGACACTGAAACCGTGTGGGAAACTTACTGATTTCAGTGCTTTCTTACTCATATTATCACTATTATAATACAATAATTATTTTGCGTACTGTCGTAAAAACGCACAACGACGCTTACAAGAATAATTAGGTTTAACATATAAAATAGCGGTTATTTAAAAATATCTAAAGTTTATAAATTTTATTTTATCCCGCACCATCTGCTATCGCGAGTAAGCAAACGAGGTGATTCTTATTTATTACGTTACATATTCGGCGCGTATCAGTTTTATAGTTTGAAAAAAAAAAAAAAAAAATGACATTACCGTTCGACTATTTACCAGTTGGTAAGACGTGCGCCTTGACCATCCGAGGATACGAGCCACGATACTCTATATACAAGTTCGCTCGCTGAAGTTGTAGATTAGTGGCGACATCTCTCTGGAAGTCAGTATACTACTAACGAGTATCGTGCAATAGTACGTGTATCGGTGTATTATATACGAGAAAAGCGGGACAACGCGGCGGGCAAAGCGTCTCCCGGTACGTTTGCTCAACTTGTTTACGTTTTAGAGCTCTTTTGTGATAAATGTCATCGTATATTGCAAAGTTCTTCGATTCTGTTCTATACCTTTTCAGTTACTCTAACTAAAAGGCCTGATTCCGAGTGTTGATTTACGCTATGATAATATTCCGATCAGTATAAGCTACAGCCAGTGGATTTCTAGGTTAACTCAGTGACAATAACACGTTTTCCCGTTTCTTTCCCAGCAAGTATATCGAGTAAAACGACAAAATGGATCCGGACTATTATGATGAATTCGGCAACTACATTGGCCCTGAGTTGGCCTCTGATAGTGAAGATGATAACGACTATGGAAATGCCGGGGAGGACATTGATGATCATGACCGATCGGATGAGGATATGGAAGAGGAGAAGGATGAGACCAGAGAAAGCGCAGAGACCAATTCCATGGCAGTAGTGCTCCACGAAGACAAGAGGTACTATCCCAGTGCTTTGGAAGTTTACGGACCAGACGTGAGTATTGCTGAATCAATTTTGATTTTGTAATCAAAGCATCCGATATCTTGTAATATTTAAACTTGCGATGAAACGTATAGGTCGAGACACTTGTGCAAGAGGAAGATGCTCAGCCCCTGGACAAACCTCTGGTGGCACCTACGAAAAAGGCAAAGTTTCAAATTAAACAACAGCAACTACCTGAAACCACTTATAGTATTGACTATTTAGCTGATTTGATGGACTGTCCCGATTTGATTCGTAATGTCGTACTGCTTGGTCACTTGCATCACGGCAAAACAACATTGGTTGATTGCTTGATTAGGCAAACTCACCCTTACATGCATTCGGTTACAGATGAGAAAGCTTTGAGGTATGCATTTCTATTTGAACTGAATTTGAATTTATTACGTGGTATATATTTTAATCCATGTCCATTTTTTAGGTACACAGACACATTATTCACCGAGCAACAGAGAGGAGTATCTACTAAAGCAGTACCGGTTACCCTTGTCTTACCCGATGTGAAATCCAAATCTTTTCTCCTCAATGTGTTCGATACACCTGGTCATGTAAATTTTTCTGATGAAGCTACTGCAGCAATTCGTTTATGCGATGGTGCAGTTTTGCTGGTTGATGCTGCGGAGGGTGTGATGCTAAACACGGAAAGGCTATTGAAACATGCTTTGCAAGAAAAGCTAGCATTGACAGTCTGCATTAATAAAATCGACAGACTAATTCTGGAATTGAAATTGCCTCCTCTAGATGCTTACTACAAACTTCGTCATATTATTGAAGAAGTGAACAGTTTGATAGCCTTGCATTCAGATACAGAGAATCCTGGATTCGTTTCACCGGCCATAGGCAATGTATGTTTTGCCAGTTCAGAGTACAACGTGTGCTTCACGTTAAAATCGTTTGCTGCGCTCTATGCCAAGCAGTCGGGATCGGGTGTAAACGTAAACGAGTTTTCAAAAAGACTGTGGGGTGATGTTTACTTCAATAATAAAACGAGAAAATTCACGAAGAAACCACCTCACAACACAGCCCAAAGAAGTTTTATCGAGTTTATACTCGAACCGATTTATAAAATATTTGCACAGGTTGTGGGTGACGTAGACACGACGCTTCCCAATGGTGGGTACATTATTTTATTTCATCAACATTTTTAAAAATAGATTGTTCAATGACGAATGAAATTTTTAGTACTGGATGAGCTCGGAATTCGTCTTACGTCCGAGGAAATGAAAATGAACATCAGACCTTTGCTCAGGCTTGTGTGCACTAGATTCTTTGGAGACATGTGCGGATTTGTCGATATGTGCGTCGCGCATATACCCAATCCCAAGAGCAACGCTCAGACAAAGGTCTCCCACATTTATTCGGGTCCAACAGATTCTCAGCTTGCTCAAGACATGATCGAATGTAGTCCAGAGGTGAGTTTCTCTAACCGATGATGCGTATTCGATCTATTGAATACAAATTGAATGTTTCCATACTTTCAGGGACGGCTGATGATTCACAGTACAAAGATGTACCCCACAGAAGACTGTACACTTTTCCACGTTCTCGGCAGAGTAATGTCTGGAACACTGACTGCCGGCGAAAAGGTCCGAGTCCTTGGCGAGGCTTATACACGCCAGGACGAGGAAGACTCTCGGATCATAACCGTGGGACGATTGTGGGTGAGCGAAGCGCGCTACAATATCGAAGTCAGCGAGGTACCTGCTGGCAATTGGGTGCTTATAGAGGGCATCGACAGGTCGATCGTTAAAACGAGCACCATCACTGACCTCACAGACTCCGAAGACCTGGCGATCTTCCGTCCACTTAAATTCAACACTCAGAGCATCATCAAAATAGCCGTTGAACCAGTGAACCCTTCGGAATTGCCTAAGATGTTGGATGGTTTGCGTAAGGTTAACAAGAGTTATCCGTTACTGGGTACGAGAGTCGAGGAGAGTGGAGAGCACGTGGTTTTGGGTACTGGAGAGCTGTACCTTGATTGCGCTATGCACGATTTGAGACGCATGTACTCGGAGATCGATATCAAAGTTGCGGACCCCGTCGTGGCGTTCGCAGAGACCGTTGTGGAGACGAGTTCGCTCAAGTGCTTCGCTGAAACGCCCAATAAAAGAAACAAGTTGACGATGATCGCCGAGCCGCTCGAAAGAAACTTGGCAGAGGACATCGAGGCAGAGAAAGTGAAGATCACGTGGAACAAGTACGTAAATCACACTGTATCTCATTCGAAACCAACCGGCGATAAATCACGCGTGGCGTAAAAAGTAAAATAACTATTTTGTCAACAGGAAAAAGCTCGGCGAGTTTTTCCAGCAGAAGTACGACTGGGATTTGCTGGCCGCTCGAAGTATCTGGGCTTTTGGCCCGGATGCCACGGGTCCGAATATTTTAGTCGATGATACCTTGCCCTCCGAGGTGGATAAATCACTGCTGAATAGCGCTCGCGAAGCCATAATTCAGGGCTTCCAGTGGGGAACTCGAGAGGGTCCCCTATGCGAGGAACCTATAAGGAACGTCAAATTCAAAATTCTTGACGCTGTTATTGCTCAAGAGCCCCTTCATCGCGTTGGTGAGTATTAAACATTCCATCCGTTTTTTCGTTCAAATATTAATTTTTTTCTCCAACCTACTCATAAAAAGTTTTCCAACGATTTTTTAATGTTGGAATCATAGCGCAAATAGAAACAACAATATTTCCAACACGTTATAAATCCATCGGCGTAAATCCCCAACATCACGCCGGCTAATGCTACATTCTCCATTGTGCTCACGAAAATCGCAAATCATCCACTCACAATAAGCCACCACCCACAGCAAGCCGCCGACACTAATCGATTCTCTTTCTCTCTCTCTCTCCCTAAAGGTGGTCAAATCATTCCAACTGCGCGTCGAGTCGCCTACTCTGCCTTCTTGATGGCGACGCCTCGTCTGATGGAGCCATATCTTTTCGTGGAAGTTCAGGCACCGGCCGACTGCGTCTCAGCGGTGTACACGGTGCTGGCCAAACGTCGAGGACACGTAACGCAGGATGCTCCGGTTCCGGGTAGTCCGCTTTACACGATCAAGGCCTTTATCCCTGCGATCGATAGTTTCGGCTTCGAGACCGATCTGCGTACGCATACTCAGGGTCAAGCCTTCTGTCTGTCGGTCTTCCATCACTGGCAGATAGTTCCCGGTGACCCCCTGGACAAGAGTATCACTATCAGGCCGCTAGAACCGCAACCTGCCACACATCTCGCTAGGGAATTCATGTTGAAGACCAGGAGAAGGAAAGGACTGTCGGAGGATGTGTCCATCAACAAATTCTTCGACGATCCTATGTTGCTCGAGCTGGCGCGGCAGGACGTGCTTCTTAATTATCCGTTGTAAAGTGATGATGATGCAAGAGTGTACGAGTGAATGGAATGTATGTTTTGCACTTTTATTACGAGGGGTTGCTCGTGGGTGATCAAGGTGAAAGATAGCTCTCTCGAATGATTTATAGAATAATATTTTATTAATGTTGTACGCAAAATTCGTCAGGAGAACTCTCTTTCGTTGAGAAACTCAGGAGATTAATTTTCAATAAGACAACGAGATGAAGCCTTATTTAATAGAATTCTTGAATTGTCTCTCCTCGAACATTCTTATAATTTAAGCTTACCAAATGAATTGTAAAAAGTTTAAGATATGAAGGAATAAACGCCACTATAAGAACCAGAGCAGCCAGATTTTGTTGCAAACTCCACGAAACGTCTGAGCCACTCGAGCGCTTTCGCCCGCGGGAGGAATCACATTTCCCTATATCTTGAAGAAGAATTTAGCGCCCCGTCAGCGCTTGCTCGAGGCGCTCGCACACGTCCTAAACCCATTTCCGCAGGCGGCACGGTGGATCACGTGAGCTAAATCCGACGAAAAGTAAAGCGGATAATTACTCGTCCCAATGAATCGCATTGGGCATTCAACACGTAATTGCTTTTCTCAACTGCGAATTTGGGCGCGCACGTGGCGCTGCTTATACAGTATACGGCGCGAAAAATGCGCGCGCGTCACACTCTTCTCCGAAATCTAAAATTGTCCGAGCGAGCGAGCGAGCTTCGGCGGGGCTATGCGTCGAAAAGAAAGCAAAAAAAAAAAAAAAAAAAAGGGACAGCGCGCCAAGAAGAGCCCATTACCGTCTATCTATCGATTCTACGCGTATAGTAATGAACATGTGTAACGCGAATGTTAACCGCGAGAAATTACGAGGCGTCTCGTGTGCGTCTATGCTAAGCAAATGCTAATTCAACAGGTTCACTCGCTCGCATGACTCATCCTCGGCTAAATATTTATATTATACTCGGCGTTACGAAACTTGCACAGTCCTTTCACGCAGCGGCGTTTTGCAGCGGAAAGACACCGGCGATAATATAATACGTGCGTGTGTAATCGGGCGATTTTCAAAAAGACGCGCCCGAGCCCGCGCAGTGCGGCGCATTTTTTTGTTCGAATCGATATCCTAGCCGGCATTCCGTGAGCTCTCTCTCTCTCTCTCTCTCTCTCCTCGAATATTGACTCTCGGTGGAGGCGCGCGCACAGGCAGCTCCCACACACATACCGCGCCGGGAACGGCTCTCCGTCTGCAGGCTCCGTCTGCAATGGAAAGGTCGATATCTGAGCGCGCGTGTCTGTGTGTGTGTGTGTGTGTGTCGGGAGAATGAATGGGAACCGGATTCCGTATACGGCGCTAAATGGCATTTTTACCTGCCGTATTTGGGGGGCTTCGGAAGAACGCGGCTCGAGGCCGCGTAGTTTTTCGGAATCGAGCTCACGTTTTTTTTTTATACGTTTATAATTTCATTCGTTATTTTTGTTTTGTTTTAGGCGATCTATTCACGTTCGAAGCGCGACGAGTTCGAAGAGGAGAGCTGCTCCGAAACGTATTTAGTTTGAATTTTGCTCAGTCTGTTTTATGTTTTTCTCTTTCCAATCTTAATATAGTTTTGTTTTTCAGCGCAATGCTAAAGTACGTTTTACGCAGGTAGAGGGGAAAAAGTAAAAGCGAGCGATTGAATAAGCATCGACAACTCCGAAACTACGCAGCTCTTGATCAATGATAATCACTGCACAAGCAGCCTTCGCCTTGGAACTCGTCCGCAAACTCCGTCCTCCGCTCTCTCTCTCTCCTCGTGTATACTGGCATCGATGTGTTTCAGAGTCTGCGCGTGTACGCGTGTGTCCGTATAGGAAACTGGACTCCCTCGTTGCGTGTGCCGTATGTGCTCCTCCACTCTTGGCTCGCGTATATATATACCTACGCAACGCTCACCTACACATAAAGCGATCGCGAGCGTATAGCTCGCGGAGAGCGCACGACGATGGTGGTGGCGCTGCCGAGCACGACAGTCAGTGTGTCGTAAACGCGCTGCTGCTCCAGTAGTCGTTTCTCGGTGCCGTGCGCGCAGCAGCTCACTCTTTCCTCGCTGCATAACACACAGTACTCGCTAGACGTGCATCAGCGAGACCGATAGACTTACTCGCTGTCTCTCGGTATACCCGATCGAGTCGAGTTACCGAGTGCAGTCTCTCGCGCTGAAAGAGAGCGAGAAGAGAAATAAACAAATATAGAAGAGATACGTCGTCGACGCGGGGGAGGCGGTGCAGCGCGATGCGCTAGGGGAAGAGCCAGTGTGTCGTGTGTTGTTGCCGAGCGCCACCGCGCGTCCTGCAGTGCGAGTATATACCTATTCCCAAGAGAGTGCGAATATAGCCTCCAGGAGAGAGGAAGAGAAATAGCCGAGAGAATATAGCTTGCGGAGAGTAGTAGTAGAAGAAGAAGAAGAAGAGCGAGAATGTCGCGGTTCGCGGCTCTGCTCCTGCTGCTGTTGGCCGCCGTAGCGCGGGCCAACGTCACGCCGAGCTCCTCCGAACGTGCAGGTGAGTCAGGAGAGAGAGAGAGAGAGAGAGAGAGAGAGA